>CABFPE010001385.1:27499-39637 GCA_900660155.1 Hofstenia miamia | reverse complement strand
ATTTTTTAAAAGTAAAAGAAATGAAAAAGTGTAATGCTTAACTGTTCCTGAACTTTTCAATCCTTAAACAGTTAATTGATTCAATTACAAATTTGTTGAATGCTCCTTCTATACACTTGATTGCTGCTCCAATCTAAATAAATATATTACATTTAAAAATAATAAAAAATGTAATAGAAAATATAGGTCATGAAAATGAAAAAATAGGATATATTGTGAAAAGTATTTCAAATGATAACTCTTTGCCTGAACGCCTATGACAACTATGATAGAAACAATAGAACTGAAGATTTTAAAGATTTAGTAATTTCTTGCACACATTTTGGTTTTTTTTGCTAAAGCAGTGAATTTTAAATGTGTTCACTCCATTTTGCATATTGCCATCAATTTGCACAACTAATATGTTTTATATGTACTCTGAGATTGATTAGTATTAAAGAAATTTATTAAAATTAAAGATTATGAGTAGTAATTCGAGGGTAAATGAAGCCTGGGCTAATTTCATAGAAGTATGAAAATAATGCTTACTGCTACAAAATTTTGCTACAATTATCATTAAATCAGTTTTAATCAAATTCTTCTATAGTGGTTATCAATCCACTAAATTTAAAAACACAGCCCTAGGCCTAAGTGGCTGTACTATAAAACAAACTGTCCAACTATTCTGATTTCATTGAGAGTGTCCAGATTTTTGTTGAGATATCCTGAATCCAGAAACATATGTCATAGCCATAGGAGAAATCCCAATATTTAAAGTAAGCAAAATTTATATACTGCTTTTTCTTTTGAAAATAAATAAATTCCTTTCTTCAAACACTTAGAGTATGCAAATTTTCTATAAATATGTATATCATTCAATAATATTAGTCATTATATTATTAGTATAACATTCTATAGACTATTTTGTTTCCAATCTGTCCATCTGCAATATGTCAATCTATATTAAATCACCAAGGAAAAAGTAGGTCTTCTATCTTTCACCTATGCATTAAATCGTATTTGATTGAATATCAAGATGTTCTATTTCATTTTTGAAATTCCTAAAATTGTGCCTGAAATCCTGATGGCAGATGAAAATAGGTTGGACAGTCTCCAATACAATAATGTATAAATTTAAAAACAGAAAAATAGACAACTTTTCAATGTAAAAGAATAAGTGAATCATTTACATACATACATTGCTCAATGCATTTCTTCCAAAACAACCTTATTCATATGAACCAGCAAGATTTGCAAGAGGCTGTTTTAAGAATTCACTTAGTGTCTAAATGGCAGTGTGTAGCAAAAAAATATTAAATTGAAAAATAAAAGGATAACACTTTCATTTAAATTTACTTTATTAAAAAATTATGTAAACTTTATAAGACAATAGAAAAATTCAAATGTTGTCAGTTTTTACAGGGAGATTGAGAGATGCACATCAAATTTTCATATAAGACACTAGTTCAGGTCTGAAAATGGATGAAGATATGTTGAACAAAGCCAACCCAACATTTGTTGGACATTGACAAAGCATTGGTTAAATATCAAGCTGATTTGGATGAAATCATTCAGAAGGGAGCCAATTACTTTGAAATTGAATTTTAAACATTGATATTTGATATTTACACATTGAATATAATCAGGTATAGAATTTTATGTCAATAAATATGCGTAAATAGGTACTAAAAAATACAACAATATGTCATTGAATGGTAATTAATGAAGACATAAAACCATCAAATTACTCAATTTCAAGTGTGTTCCACATGATCACCATTTTATTTTTCAAGTTTTCCACCTAAAATGTTTGCTTATGGTGTACCAAAATTAGGCCCAATCCACTAAAACATCACTGAATATCCACGCTGATGGTTGGAGCAAACTTAATTTTCTAATTCTCGAGATTGGATGGCTGACAAAAAAGTTTGGATCAGTGGGAAGTTCCAGACGCAGTGTTTTTCCATAGTCTCCCAATTCCGACTTCTATTTAAAATTGCAGTGTACTTTGTTTTGTATTTGCTCATCCAAGGATCCATGAAATTTTTCAATTAATTTTATCAATTTCGATAATGGTAATTGAATCAGTGGTTTAATCACTTTGAACTGACCCACATTGATGAGCTGCAATCAATAATTCTTGATTGTCATGAACTGTTTCTGCTGCTGTGACTCACTGGAATCCAGCTATTTTTTGATAAAATCGGATACCTCCTTGCAGTGCTCACAATAGTAAAAAGCAGCATCCAACCAGGTATGCTAATGAGGAAGTACTGGCTCTGGGGGAACAGGTGAATATTAATTTCAGCAAATAACCAATTTTGCCTTACACACTTAACCAATAATTTCTTCATCAAGCTGATAATTTGATCAACTAGCTAGTGATTATCTCTAACTTCTTCAGCAAATTACAAGTAATATGCAAGACATTGGGAAATAAAGACCTCAATTTCAACCACTTACCAACATATATGCTGCTGCATCAGTGACAAATAATTTGAATTTTTTATGTGAAAAATTACCTTGGTAAAGTGAATTCAGAGTAGAATTGACAAATTGAGTGACTTTTGTAGCATTGATTTTCTCCAATTCGACTAAGTTGTATAAACCTGGTGCCCTGTCATCAGGGTTATATGAAAATATATTTTATTTAAATATATTTAAATACATTTATTTTTCAGAGTGAACAATGAAATATATTTATTTTTTTCTCACAATAATTTTAATTATATGAAAACTACTGTGATTATATTATTGTGCAGTAACATGTTGGTAGACACTGCTTACATATGCACTGACAACCTGTGAATAATATTCTATAAAGCAGCTAAAGAATGTAAACAAATAAGATTTGCTTCACATAGCGTGATTTCACTCAGACAGTCAGCCACATTGCAAAATATATATTTTTTTAAAAAAAAATATCAGAAAATATATTTAATATATTTGTTTGTTTATTTTTGAGAAAAATATATTTATTTTTTGAAAAAATATATTTAAATATATTTTAATACAAACCTGCTTGTCATTATCTTCTTCCACTATTCCAATGCAGATACTGGTTAGATGTCTTCTCAATAACTGAATTCCATATAAAATCTGTGTTTGCTCATCATAATGCTTCTCTAAATAAATTTTCCGAAGTTTCAAAGACAATGGAGTACGTAATTTGGCATATTTCTCCATTAAATTCTTCATATTGGATGATCACACTTATATAAGGGAATCTTCACATTCTTACTAGTGATCTCACCATGTCTATGTAAAATTATTTGGACTCACTATTGGAACCTGTGTCGAGATAAGTTTGCCTACTGCTTCTTGAAATCTCCAGTTGAGTTCAATGTTTGTTGCTTTCAATATGCTTGGCATGATTATTTCAGTCAAAAAAATACACACACAGATTGCAGCAAAATTGTGCAATATCAACTATTCTAATTGGAGAACGCATTCAGTGAAGTACTATGCTAACAACTCTAAATATGAAAACAGCAATTACATAAAAATTTTTAAAAATAATTGATCATCACCTTTGTTTGCTTGATTTTTCTCAAGAAAATGCTGGCTTGTGAGAACATCTCCATAGCAAAAATTTTAATTCTCAGAAATAACTGCATTGTTTTTATGAGAAATATGCCAATATATTGTAAATTATGTCAAAAACTTGAATTGTACAGAAATATGTTAAACACATGTTTAATTGTAAAATTGTAATAATCCTATCCCTGAGTATAATGGTAGTTTGTGTATACTTATGTTCCCCATTTTTAATAAAAAGTAATTCCTAAAAATGGACATTATACTAAATCTAAAAAATTAACACAAATACTATATAATTTTCTAGTAGACGTGCATGCAAGTTTCTCTAATTACAGTATCATTACCAACATTATAGTGAAACATTAACCCAACTCAATCCAACCCATTTAAAGCACCACACAAGTTACGTAGGGATTTGTAAAATTTGAAAAATTTTAAATTAAGTGAATCACATGTCTATATACTAATCAACATAACTCTATCAAGAAAAACATTTTGTGTGCATATATTCGACTCCGTAATATTATGAATTACAAAAAAACATTTATTGAATAAATTTCTTTGAAAGCAGGGCTGATATTAACATAATTATCAGAAAAGCTTGATACACTCTAATTTCAGTGAATTTGATAATTATTTTATTATATACAATTCTTCATCTGTATTACCTGTCAAAAATTATGATTTGATAATTAAATGTTCTGTTAGAAAATAATGAAATAATTTAAACATTTGAATAATTTATTTTATACAAACTTGTATTTCATTTACAAAAAAATTAAAACATGCTACTGCATCAAGAAAGTCATAACATGAATCATTATGTACTGATTTATTCATTTAGAAATTATTTGAAATTCAGCCTGTGCATAACTTTCCCCTCTTCACCAGATTGAATATATGGAACCCACTGCCATTTATCACACTAGCAGGCATATTTTTACGATTACTGACATCTCGGTAAATCCTTTTGGTTGCCATAGCGTTTTACTAACACTGATTGTGTGACATAAAGGCATTCCATGGCAGTTGCAGAAAAGTTGAATCTTAAAATGAACTGGTTGCATGGACGTGTTAATTACAGTCACAGCAATGTTGCAGGAGCATGTAATTTGCAAAATTATTTATAATTTAAGAATACATTATGTCAAAATTCATACAGCAAATAATTACATGTAAGACAATATGCATGGATCAAAATTAACTACTAAATCAAAACTGCTAGAATGGATGATACATTACATTACATGACATGTAGTTTTCAAATTATAAAGTTCATTCAATTGCTTTAGCAATGTACAATATATTCTTTAGCAATGTAGTTATAATTTCAGCCAATTTAAATTTAGCTTCTCAATTTTTTGAAGCTGAATAACTATAAAGTTAAAGGGAGTTTTACAAATTTTCAAAGTATTCTAAGTTAGTGCGGAAATTTTGCATAAATTATTGTTAATTTCCTTTGAATATGTATTATTAAAATTATTTATAAATTTGAATTTTGCTTTTTCAACAAATTGGCATAAAGTAATATAATTTATTGGTTTTCATATACTTTAGCGTCAAATATAAGTGGTAAATAGATAGATATTTTCCATCTTTATCTGTTGAATACTAATTAAATTTGGTTGAATTTTGGTTACAAATTGAATGCATAATGTGTTCATTACAAATTCTACCAAAATTCAATATTCCTGAACAAAAAGTAGTATTGGGATCTTAAGAATTATATGCCCAAATTTTGAGGCATCTCAAATTGAAAAAACCCTTTGTCAAAGTAGAATTTCAACATTAAATTAGCACATGATCTATTCTAGGATATTTAAAATGAAAAATCATTATTGAATAAGAATAACACCAAATTTATGCTTTGCCACAATTCACATTTTGTGTGACATTGCTGACTAGTTATTGACATTCCAAATTTTTGATGAAATTTTCTAAGCCAACTAAAATTATTATAAGTGCCTTCAATTGTTCAAAAAATGTGAAAACGGTCTAAAAATTATATGAAAATAGAAAAATTTTATCAAAGTTTGATGGAGAAGGATATATAGAATGCAGAATCCATACCCCATTAGCTACACCACTGTTTGTACCAGAAAATGATTCATGTATATTACAAAGAATCAAAGATTATATAATTTATTTTGCATTATATTAGTACAATTAACTGACAATGAGATTTGCAGGCATATTGTGGGCAAAAATGGCAATAATTCTGCACTTATTATCATGCACTTTTGGACATGAAAAATATTGGTAGGGAATGACCATGATTTCTCTTCAATCAATAAATAACAACATTACCTCAACTATATGAGTATGAAATCCATTATTTTACAAATATTGGTTTTCAATATTATGAGTAATAATTTTATTCCCCATTGACAAAAATGTTGTAAAAATTGGAAATATATTCAAAAAAACATTAAAAGAAAAACTTTATATATTGTTGCAATATCATAACAAATTTATAAATTTTCAAATTTTTCTTTCAAAACTGAGAAAATATTCATTGTCAGTGTGGTGCAATTAATAAAAAATATTTTATCAGTGTCTTCTTTACTATTCCAAACTATTTTAAAATCTATTGAAACCAATTTGAAATCTTTTAAAGTAAAAAAATTTGTACAAATAGTTTACTATCCAATAGAAAACATCGAGTAAGGATTGGAAATGTTACATAGAATCTTCAAGGGGAATCCCACAGGGCACTGTCCTGGGACCCATTTTGTTTACTATATACATAAATGATTTTTCAAGTGGTATTTAATCAGGTGATATTTATCAATATGCTGATGATACATGCATAGTTACTAAGGACACTAGTCCACATAGGGCTGTTGAACAACTGAAAAACAACATTGAGCAACATCTATAAAAATATTTGTGATAAATCTATATTTAGTATTTTCCATGGTTTATATATACAGATGGAACAAAACTAATGTGATTAACACATGTAGTATTTAATTTTGTAATTTTCAATTCAAGTTAGAAAAATTTGTAAATGCTTGAGATACTTGAAGAAAGTAAGTGAATAAAATGAATTCTGAAGTGTTATTTGTAAAATCTTTATTGGATGAAAGACAACACCTTTAAATGTCAACTTTAATGAACAGATTGTTTTACAGCAGCAACAGAAATAGTTTGAAAAATATAGGTTCTTTGCTATGTACAATTTCTTCATATTTTTTAATACCTTGAAAAATAAAAGGATTTACAAGTTTTAAAAATACGCCATTCTCTCCAAGAACTTCTCCAATTATCATATACTTTGAACTGTAAATATTTAGAAGATAGACAAGAACAGAATAGCCAATAGCACAAGTTTCATTCATGATTCTTTATACTGCAAAATGAAACTTTTAATTTTATCATCTTTTTGTTGCAAAAACCCCATAAGGTGTTATTCAATGCATCTGTTTATTATAGCATTTCCAATCAATATTTTTTGCCCTTGCATGCATATATAGACCACCCAAGCAGCAAATTTTTGGCTGCAATATTGCTTTCTTTTCACTTAAAAAACGTGCCATAAAAGTGCTGTTTTGGTTACAAAATGCAAGCTTAAAATGCGCATGAAATGACCTCTTAAAATGCACTTATAATAATCAATTTAAAAAATGTAATCTGCATCTATACTCAAATTCTAAAAAACTAGATCATCCAGTTTCTCTAAATATATCCTAAAAAATTGAATTAAAATTATGCAATAATCCAAAACATATAATTCAGCATATAAAAAGTGCTTTAATAAAAATTAAACTTTTCGTTTTTCTGTGAGTAGCTCCATATTAAAAACAATCATAATTTTATCATAACAAATATAATTAAGATTCTAAAGCAATCAAGTTTTTATATTTAACTGAATTTCACAAAACATTCTGAAGACTTTTTCATTGACTTAATGCCAAGTTTACTATTGACTGATGAAAGAAGTCTAAAAATGCATTGTTACAGAAAGTATTACATCCTATGTAATGTATTATATATTTATTACTACTATCAACTGTAGAATCTTGTCAACATCAATTTCAACTTAGTTTAGGATTGCTTAACCATATTCCTGTTTAGCTATGGTATTTAATGTATGACAGAGTCCAAAAACTCTCTCTTTCTATATAATTGTAAACTGTATTAACTGAATTAATGTATCATTAGCTACTTATGATCTAACTAACAACAGCTATTTTAGAATGAGAGCAAGAGATGGTATACAAGGACTCAAAGCACTGCACAAGAGGAGATGTTGTCTTTGGGAACACATCCAGCTTTACTCAGACATTGAAGGAATTAGCAATGGTTGAATCAGTGCGTGGAACATTGTCTCAGAAAACGTGTGTGTGTGATAACTGAATAATTTAGTGCATTGATTGTTCTTGTTATTTTTGTGATTAAAATATAGGAAAGTAACACAACTGTGGTGCTTTAGCTTGTTAGAGTTTCCTACATATAATAACCCTAAAGATATAAATATACATGTTAGCCCTTGATACATGTGAACAATCAATACAGTTGGCAATAAAATTAATTCGTAAGTTGGTAGAGAGTTGTCTAATTTACTAACAGGCAATTGATTGATTAACTTAGAAAACTGATCTAGATAAAACACTAGTTTTCTAAAAAGGGTTGATCTAATAATAATAATGTTAACTTGTGAACAACAAATGATAGGTAAGCTATAACAACTAAAAATCCCTATCCTTACACCTAACCTATAAGCACATCAAGTAAACAAAAACTACCAGCCACACCGCACATTTGAAAGGCTATTGTGTGCAGGCCGTTCCAGACTTCCTTTAAATGTAGTTGAGTACCACCGTCAGGATTACTCTAGTGCTTGACTGTTTAGCTTTCCATTTAAATAATAAATGAACCTGACAAATAAAGAAGTAAATCCAATAAATTTTGTTCATCACGAAATATATAAATTGCACTACTTTTATAGTAATAGCAAACAATCAATTACTTGGCAAGTACCTGTTTAATCAATGTTGTTGACAATTTTCTGATTTCCCTCTTTTTCTTCATCTGCAGTTTATGCAAGTCAACATTAATTAGCATTTGCATTTTGGTCTTTTTCTATTTGTCAAAAAGTACTGCAAAGTGAATTAATATCAAAATACTGCTTATTAAATTTTTACAAATAATCTAATTAATAATAATCATGTATGTACAATTAATTACTTGAGTCTTAGTTCCTTCCATTCCTTTTCTTAACTTGACCACACATGAGATTATGTTACACAATTATCTAAGACATAGTAATCAGTGATAATAGCAATATTAATAACTTTACAGCTATTCATACAACTTTAAATGAAATTTATTAAATATAGTCATAGAAATATTTCCATTTTCTAAACAAAATGTTTCATAGACCTATGCATGTAAATTCGAAATTCAATAAATAAACAAGTGGAGCTACTGACAATCTCCAAAAAAAACTTCAATCAAATATGTTAAATATAATAAATAATTAGTGACCTAAAAACCAATTAATTATTTCAAAAAATAATAATAATCTATTGAAAAGTAATTCATTTGTATTATGCTATTAAAACAAATAAGTTAAAAAAAAGTTTGCTAATCAAGGTCTTTTGATGATCAGAGTTATTGTTTGGCACATAAACACAAATAATACGAAAAATAATAATCTCTAAACCTGGGTCTTAGAAGCTGGTAGATTCTTTAACATCTTCTTCAAATATTCATTAATGTCACTATCAGATATATTCTCTAGAAGCACTTTTGTGGATTCTATGAAAGATTAACATACCAAAATACAAATAACTACTACTTCTGATGAGTAGAACAGCATTGGGGAATGAAGTGAATATCCCAGACTTTTCACCTGTGCCATTCCAATTAAGTTTGTGCATGAGGTCCTCCAACATAATTTTGTGGCAAATACACCTAATAATGGAACTTGTGTTGTCACTGCCACACATTCAAAGCATATGAATCTAGACGAAATTTAAAATACTATTTGAAAATATTGCTCTATTTTACAGAAAAAATCATAATTTTTTGTATTTCATTAACAAACGCTATTTGATGAGATAGAATTTAATATAGTTAAACATTTTACTATGTGTAAATTAAATTTTAAAAAATATAGCTCATTTTAAATTAAGAACCATTTAATGAAGGAAGGTTGAATTATCAAAATGTTGATTAAAGGCTTCTAAATCTTCTATGGTTGGCGCTGCTTTGCAGATTCATTGTGTGGGTTATTTATAATCAATGCCTTCAGCTCTCTGATCCGGTTTTCGTGGTGCACTTGCACTCTTGATATCACCTCTAATTTTTCACTGTTTTGCCTAAAAATGTTATAACTACTTTGATAAAAATTTAGTGAATAACACAAAAGAACTATTTACTATTGGGGAAGTTAAGGATTAGAGAGTGGGAAGATGGGTAGTGAAAGTCTCAGAGATGTGTGTAATACTTCTGTTCTTTTTTGCAGTGGGGAGGAACTAAAGATTGAAAAGATAAGAAAAATAATTATTATTTCTAACCATTTTGTAATGCTCTGTTCACCCATATCAAAAGTTTCGTTAAGGTCTAGGTNTAACTGAGCTAAAATTTGATTCAAAAGCAACTTTTGATCTTCTAGCATCATTCTAATGTGATTTTCGCTAAAAAATAAAATATTATTCCATAAATATGACAAGAAATACTTTGATTGACATTGACTATTTACTATTGGGGAAGTTAAGGATTCATGAGTAGGGAACTCGGGTAGTGAAAGACTCGGAGATGTGTGTAATACTTCTGTTCTTTCTTGCAGTGGGGAGGAACTAAATATTGAAATTATAAGAAAATAATTAATATTTCTAACCGTTTTCTCAAGCTCTGTTCACCCATATCAAAAGTTTCGTTAAGGTCTAGGTCAAATATCCTTTTATTGGGAATTCGACTTCTCACAGATGGAATTTCTGTGCAGCTTAGATCACTAAAGCCATCTAAGAAGCGATGTACTTTATGTTGTGCTACTTTTTCATTTTCTAAAAGAATAGAAAAAGAATTATTGGAATTTATACCTGCATTCCCTAAAACTTCAACGTTGAAAATAGACCAGTTTTCATTTGGATCAGAAAAACGTCGCTTATGTGAAGCTTGATTTGATGGAGGATATAATATTTTATCTTTATTGACAAGCCATGACGTGGGTAAATATTCAACTTCACCGGCCTTACATTGAACAATGACATACATGTTTCTATAATGAAATCAAGTAGATTAGTTAACTTTCATAAAATTCAAAAAATAAAATATAGCTATCATGTATGTTAAACGTATTATTGAAGATTGTTGATAATAATTAATAGATTTTTAAGTCTAAGTAATAAATTATATAAATTGCTAATTCTATTCAAAATTAAGAATGGCCCTTACAATTAATGCATTGTTATGTACAACACAGCACATTTTTTTAATACATTGCAAGTTTTCTGCTTTGTTTGATGCTTAGAAAGTAATATTTTATATTAAATTTTTCTGGTAATTTTTGAGAGCCCACCCTACATATCAAAACTTTGATATCATAAGCAACTAATTATAGATGGGAACAGTAGAAATATATCAGGTTATACCACATTTGCTACAGGCCTATATTTGCTGAGCCAAGAAAATTGTAATGTGGGCTGTGGAACGGGTCAGGCCAACAATAAATAAACAGCTGGATGAAATGTGGTCCACAAATTTTAACTAATCTTGCAAAAGAGTATGCTTTAAAAAGATTTCCAAGTATGTTGCCAGTTTGCATTGCAACTTTTATTCAACAAACTATTCCAAGTTCTGGTTCTTAATTTTTTATGTTTTTTCGTGTAATTTGGTTTGTTAAGTATTTTGTAAAATTCTAGTAGCAGACTGATTATTGACTGAAGGCTAAGAGTCAAGGTTAAGCAAATGGGCTAAATTAAACCTGGCTACTTAATTTTTAGGAAGTACATGCACTGTGGGCCCAAATGTGCCAAAAAACAACTGACTTTTTCCACTAAGAGCATTGAAAATGTAATCCAATTACACAACTCAACTGAAATATTGTGTAGCAAGCACTATTTTTAAAAATTCAATAGTCAATCTATTTATTCACAGTGTCTAAACGTACCGCAACACTGTGTTTACCTTGATACAACAATACTGTATGTTGTCATGCTTAAATAATGTTGAAACTTTAAAATATAGTATTTCTGTTTATCATGAAAATTCTAATCAACATCAACAAGTTTCATTTAAATTTTTCAAAATTGTTGTAGAATTCATAGCTTTGTGCTATTAAAAGTACCTCAACCATTGTTAGCAGTTAAAATGAAATTATCATGATATACACAACTACTGATTTTAAAAATAAATTGCTGTAGAAATTGTGAAATATCTTGTGAATTTTAACCTCCTATATGTTTTTTCAAAATTTGACATAAAAATGTATTTTATGGACAGAAACTACCACTTTACAAATAGTACATAAGAGGCAACTTTTTAGCACTTGGCAAAATTATAAATTATTATGGAAACAATTAGCCAAGAAACACTTTCTA
Source organism: Hofstenia miamia (assembly GCA_900660155.1). Lineage (NCBI taxonomy): Eukaryota > Metazoa > Xenacoelomorpha > Acoela > Hofsteniidae > Hofstenia > Hofstenia miamia. The sequence goes on along the minus strand of CABFPE010001385.1, from coordinate 27,569 downwards.
ATTTAGGCTCTTATTTCAATATAAAACAAGAAATTATCATAAATCTCCCCCTATATATATATATATATAT
>CABFPE010001384.1:0-39722 GCA_900660155.1 Hofstenia miamia | reverse complement strand
CCAATACATATTTATAATTTCCCTTAGTGTAGTTAATTGTAAAATATTTATTTACCGCTTTTGTCATACTGATGATGATTCCTTGTACCGGTAGACAAAACCGGTCTAAATTTTTAACTGTAAGGCTGGGAGCTAAGATACGCTGGTTACAAAAATCTCTGAGGGTCCGTGGGCAATAATATGGCGTTAAAATGCTTTCCGTGTGTTCTCTCCGATCAGTTCTTTCCAACTGAGATTGTAAGTAATGGCGATTCTTAAAAATTCCCTTAGTAACAACATCTAAAATATCTGGGAGATAGCAATAATAATAACCAAAAAAATAATCTGATTGCATTTAATCAAATTTTGCACCATCTCATTTTGAATAGAAAATGTATCAATATTGCTGAACTCAAAGCTTACGGAAATATTCAAAAAATGGAACAAAAATATAGATATCGTCGGCATATTTCATAATCGCGTTTCTTTCACCAGTTCCTTGCAATCATCAACCTTGTCTCATTCTGGAATTGCTACTGGAAGTTGCAGATAATCTTAAGATAGCCAAGCATGCCACATTTTGTCTTGTTTCAGGAATTCAGTTTACTTCTTTCTATGCTGAATCCTTTGGATGTTGGTCGCCTCTTGCCATCAAACATCTTCAAAGAATTTGTCTGCTAACAATGAACATAAGTTTTGAAATCGGAAACTTCTTTTAGCAACTATCAGTGATCTTTCAGAAGGGTAATTCCATCCTCGTAAAGTCACACTCTTTAGTTTTTAAGCCAACAGTTTCAGTAAACCATCAATCATGAAGATGTCAATTTTTCTTAATCTGATAATTGTGTTTGTTTTGATATTGATTTTATTCTTTTGAAATTATTAAATCTTTGTACAGTTGATTTTATATGATTTCTTTGTAAACTAATTTATACAAATATTTTAATCTTTGTAATGTTGATTTTGTAAATGTGTTATAACTTTGCAAATCTTTGGAATATATTATTCCTATTTTGCTGTATTTCAATTTTTTGCACAAAGATAAGTTACAGGGAAATTTAATCTACTACTGCATGGTGCATTCATGTCTTTTTTTAGTTACAAAGACTTTTAATAAATGTAAGTACTCATTAAAACACATATACGCAAGATAACATCAACGATTCTAGATCTATAATGCATGCAATACATATTTATAATTTCCCTTAGTGTAGTTAATTGTAAAATATTTATTTACCGCTTTTGTCATACTGATGATGATTCCTTGTACCGGTAGACAAAACCGGTCTAAATTTTTAACTGTAAGGCTGGGAGCTAAGATACGCTGGTTACAAAAATCTCTGAGGGTCCGTGGGCAATAATATGGCGTTAAAATGCTTTCCGTGTGTTCTCTCCGATCAGTTCTTTCCAACTGAGATTGTAAGTAATGGCGATTCTTAAAAATTCCCATTAGTAACAACATCTAAAATATCTGAGAGATAGCAATAATAATAACCAAAAAATAATCTGATTGCATTTAATCCAATTTTGCACCATCTCATTTTGAATAGAAAATGTATCAATATTGCTGAACTCAAAGCTTACGGAAATATTCAAAAAATGGAACAAAAATATAGATATCGTCGGCATATTTCATAATCGCGTTTCTAGAATATATAATCTCGCATTATTTATATGATTAATAATATGGGGACCTAGAATTAGCCCCGCTTGTACTCCACGAAGGATTTTTCATTTGTTGCTACGGCTATGGAGATATTTATCCATGATGCAGAAGAAACTCTCAGTTAATTGTAGCAAAGAAAGATTATTAAGTAACTTCAAATGTGAAATCCTATCGAACACCTCAATAAAATAAAAAAACTGCAACTAGACTGCATCGATGCCATTTAGTGGCATCATTAACTTCACTGTGATATGACCAAACTTTTCGAAAACAAGAACTAATAGGAAGATAGGTTTCAAACACATTACCCACCAGTAATTAATTGTTTATGCCGTTGCTTATAAAAAGCTTGTTTGAATTCCTGATTTCGTAATATTAAACCCATTGTTCTTCCAGTGAAAAAAAGGCTTTTTAGTATCCAATATATTTTCTTCCATTGGAATAAAGTGTCGTTGTTTATGTCACTTGTGACCACATGATTAAGATGCAGAGATGGAATTAGATCAGATCTCGGATCGGAGCGGATCGGATCGAATCGGATACAGATTGGATCGCATCTACATTTTCAGAAAATTTCGTATTTGTTTCGGATCCAAAATTCTTTTAAAAAATTGTGTATATTGTATCTTTTATACGTTACACACATATTTATCCTTGAATCCACTAAATGTCTTAATAGCCTTAATCTAAGTGAAATTTTGTAATTGAATTTAAATGTTCATACACCAGGTTCCGTGATATTCTATAAAACAACTTATAAAATTGGTGACGAATATTTCAAATCTAAAAATGCGGTTCATGTAAGCCACTACATAAAGGTAAAATTGTAAATCAACCAAAAACATTTGTTTGTATAAACTTGCAAATGGAAATGCAGAAGAAACACAGAGAAGCAAGTGGAATACCTTAGTTGCTGCAAACACCGCCAAATTTATTAATACTAATATAATTATAATATTCTCATGTAAGATGCACTATAAGCAACTTGCAATGGCAAGATCAACTTAGTTTTCAGAAGGTTCACGATTATTATAATCATAATACAAAAACTTTTATAGTAATAATAGAGCATTAATTTATTTAATGTTGCTTTTATATAATTTAAAATTTGAAATCTAAACTAGTATCCAATTTCAATGAAAACTAAAATTCAAAATTTATATTTAAATGTTAAATTTAGTTTGAAAAAATGAATTTTTCTATCACGGATTTTACAGCAATTCTTTTAATGTCATGCAATATAAATTTTGGGTTTATACATAAAATTGCAATTGTTTGTGCTATTCTTGTTTTCATCTCCTTAGCTGCCATTTTGAAGTAAGGCTTTATCTTGCTGCAATTCTTAATTCACAGTAACATTGCAAAATTGTGATTTTTGGATTTGGACATAATAAAATTAATAGATTGGTAATGCCATAAGAAACTCATCTATTTAACCTCTATTAAATATTTTTTATTATAGTTGATGACAATTTTAGGAACTAGGTTACTACAAAGCTTACAAATAAGCAAAGAAATGAATGAATATTTCAAAATTTAACATTGATTTTTCAATACATTGCTTTTGTTATGTAGGATTCATTACATTTGAGTTGATTTGCATGCACTACTAATACCTCAGTCAAAGCCTGACCCTGTCCTCCGCTGCCGTATATCGTACATTCCAATTTTTGATCTCAAGACAGTGTTGAAGCACTTAAAATTTTCTATTCGCATTTGAAAAAAGACATAAATATATTTTAAGTCTATATATATTTATTGTTATAATACTTATTTACATTCGGATATGTTTCGGATCAAAAACTAGATTTTTTTTAAAATTCGGATCGGATCCGGATCATGAAGTCTCGGATCCGGACCAGATCGGATCCTAAAATTTTGGATTTCGAATCCATCTCTGTTAAGCAGTGATGAAGCAATAGATGAGGCAATTCAAAATAGCATATATTGGCAAAATTTAGCTTTATTTTTTTGCATAATTTTGTAGTTTTTAAGTATATTTTTTATGCAAACCATTATTCGGGTAGTTACTATACTTTATATATAAAAATATATATATTAATCAAGGAAATAATAAAGCTGTTTCAATCTGATTTCTAATATATATTTCTGCAAATTTTAGTCCCAGTCTTGTTTAAAATAGTAAAACAGTTCAAGAACTATTTTGTTTGACATCTAAGAGTTAACATTATATATATATATATATATATATATATATATATAAATCGACGGAGCCAACTAGATATTAGCTTGAATGGAATCTATTTTTCTTCACTTTTTAAGATTCCATCGATGGGGTATGACGTGGGTATGACGCTTACATCAGAAAAAATTCTGCTCAATGTTTTGATACGGTTAAGATATTCAGGGAAGGATTAAAAACAGAATTACTAATAGAAAATCATTAAATTTTACATTTCACTGCTCATTATCAGTGTATATTGTTGGAAATACCTCATTTGTAGAATACATTATGATAGAGAATCCGAGAAAAAAATTGAAAAATGTAACTTGTATTATTTGATACCATCTTAGAATTTTGTCATCATTATCAGAACCATAGCAAAGCAAAAAAAGCAGCGCTGTCGCATTCCAAATGAGTACTCAATCTTATTTTCTAATAAACTAGGATTTTACAGTGTTTCCATTGTTTTATGCTTAGACTACATTTTTCTCTTGTCATTATCCAAAGCATGTGCATATTACTTCAGGTAACTAATTCTAGAAAATCCTGAAAATTGTCGCTAAATAGATTCTCGCATAATGTTTGTGATTGACGTTGATTAAAAATGGAATTAACACCTAATTTCAAAATTATGCTCAGTTTTACTATTGTCTAGATTTAATTGTAGACACCATTTTTTCGGTAAAAAATGCTAGAAGCACTTCGTAGTTTTATGACCCAGTCCGAAACAGAAATATTATGAAAAAACAACAAAATCGATATACATTTAAGAGTCTGCAATGGTTGTTGAATACAAACTGCAAAATAAACTGATAATATAAATGGAAATTGAAATACACAGTTTTTAAGATTAGTTAAAAATTTTGACACACACTTTAGCAAGGGTTCACTTATTTTTGGCCCACAGTTCTCATTAATATTTTTCTTCAGGTCCATCCAATACGTGGCCGACGGATTTTACAGTTTATCATGGTCAGCTAGCAAACTTGGCCATACCTTCCAAATTCGATTGGATGGCCCTCAAAGAGAATTAGCAGAGCGGAATATCAGCGATCATGCTTTATCTGGTCATGTGAAAAAATCGTTTTTATGTAACACGCATCTTTCTTATACTTATTTAAGGAATAAATTGTTTGCATTATTCTAAAATATCTGTGGGGTACTAGAAGTACACCAAAACATGTCCAAATATTAAAGAAGTAAAGAGGTTCTACCTCTAAAATTGCTAATATTCCAAATAACTATATGATTGTATCATACTTATCCATCTATTACCAAAAATTAGTGGAAGTATTTGTAAAAAATCGTATTTGGGAAATGGTTAGCCCAATAATGAATACGAAAGAGCCTTTGTCCTTTATGGGCCTAATGTCGAATGCTGAGAAAGATAATGATTGTAAAGAAACTTTAATTGGACTACTATACCTAATCAATTGAATCAAATGTGACAAAATATTCGGCGGGAAAAATCCTGTTACACTGCAAACAAGTCCTATATATATTTTAATATAGTATTCGCTGTTGGGTGTAGCGCAGTTTGATGACCCAAAAATATATTATTTTCCCACCACCGAATTCCTGGTTTTATATATTCAAATCTTAACATTAACCGTATTTCACAGCATTGGGAACTTCTATTGGACACCTCATGTTGTGATGTCAATGTCAAACCTAAAGAACTACATCTTTAATCACAGAGTTTAAATATGTTATCTATGTTAGAACCAAATTTGTCTTAATGATTATTATTACTGCAATACCTAACTTGTGTTTTTAGAACAATTTATTCTTAGTACTTCTATTGAATAGAAGGATTAAGCATTAGTAATCTTGGTTGTTATATCACAACGATGATTTTTCTTTTTTTGTGTTTTATGTATTGGTATTTGTTAATACAAAACTACAGTATTAACCAAAAAATATCCCAATAGAGCACAAAGAGATCCATGTAGTGTTTAGGAGATCTGAATAAAGCACAAATAGATCCTCATAGCGAATAAGAGATCCGAATAAGGCAAGAGAAGATCCAACTAAGGAAAACGTCATCTCAATTGTGCAAATAAATATCCAACATGTATTTTGCAAATATCATTATGAAAAACACTATACAGGGTGTTTCAAAAGTCTTGGGAACATTAAAAATGCGTATATCTCATGAACTATTCCAGGTAGAAAAATGAAACTGGTGCCATTTTAAAGCTTGTGTAAACAAGTTTTTGGTCATACTAATGAGTGTTGTCTTATCTTTCCAGGTGCAGTGATGGCGTTCTCTTAACAAGAAAAGGCATTTTGCGTCCTCCAATTTGCAAAGACTGAATCGTGGACAGGTGTTCAGCGTGCATTTCGCAAGAAATTTGAAAAAGAAGCCCCTGAAAGGAAATCCATTGTCAAATGCCAAAAGAGAACATGTTTTGTGCCTGGTAGATGGATTGGGAGATCTGGGCGAGGTGATGACGTTCTCATGTCCTGGCCTTGTAGATCTCCAGATCTTAACCCATGTGATCTTTTTCTTTGGTGCTTTGTCAAGCAACAAGTTTATGTGCCGCCCTTTCCAAGAGATATTGACGAACGGCAGTTGTGGGAACCATTGACGTCGAGATGCTGGAACGTGTTTGGCAGGAATGCCGTGTGACAAATGGTGCTTATATTGCGAAACTTTGAAGATTCCCGACAAAACTTGAAACTTTAACCTTTCCATGGCACCAATTTTATTTTTCAACTTCTAATAGTTTTTGAGTTTTTAAAAATCGTTACGTTCAATAGACTTTTGAAACACCCTGTACATTGAACAAAAATCAAATTGTCAATTTTTAAGGATGACTTCGGTAAATAAGGTGTGCACATTTTGTGCAAATCAAGCATGCACAAAGAAAAATGTGTTTTCTAGCAATAGTTAATTTACTGTGATTTTTGATCATAAGTGGCTTTATCAGAGCCTCCTTTGAGATAACAAAGGGCCTGAGAAAGGACAAAAACCTGAAGAAATCCAACGATATTGATTCAGTTGAAGAGGAATATATTCCTGGTGGATTTTAAACTCAAATTATGGACTTAACTTCAGTAATTGTTATTTTTGAAAACTTTATAATTGATTTTCTCAAAACTAATTTTTCAGATGATATTTAAAACCAATTAGGGTCATTATCCTTAAGTCTAAGATCATGAAATTTATCCAGTTTTCAGAGTATTGTACGTTGGTGGTTTTGAGCCAATAGTTTGTGGAAATGTTGCATACACACAGTGTTACAGCTTTTGAAATTCCAAAGTGGGCTTTTTTTCGCGTAATTCACAACAAAAAATTCCCAGACCCATAATTTTTTTAGGCATGCGTTCGAAAAATAATGCTATTCATATGTAGAATGTTGTGGAAAAAATCAGAGTCCTATGAAGTTGATTAGCTTAGGAATTCGATATCAAATAGTGCATGATCAGAGCTCATTTCCGGGCTGCATAAATTATGCTAATGAGCTAATTTGCATATTTTTTGTGAAAATGTTTTATTCACTCTAATGAATCTTCCTATACATCAAAAACTTAAAATATGTCTACTCTTTCGATTTTAGCAAAATGGGTTAACCAAGTGTCATAAAGATGTGCCGAGCTGGAATAAAGTAAGTTGGGACGGATTCAGGCTGGGCGTAAGTTTTTCGGTTTTAGTTATTAAAGGGCTAAGAAGGAATGAAATTTCTAAAGATGATCCTGTCAGAAATGAAAGAAATTAAACTAGGAACAATTAAAAGAGGAACTGTCTGCAGGCGAAACGCAATTCACCAACTGAACCACGGCACACATAAGTGTGTTAGCTGACTCCCTGATTGATTGCATCAGGGATAGATGGCAACGATGTATGCCTAGTTGCTGTTCAAAAATTCTATGAACGTTCCTCTCCGGAATATTGGAGGCGCGTGAGCATCAGAGGAAGAAACAATTGCAAATGCATTCGATGATTGAACTGACTATAGAGACTCAATAATCAGCTTAGACTGTTCTTTGTTAAAAAGTGGGCAACCTGATTTCTGTGCATCATGTAGAGAATAGGTTTTCTCAAGCTTGGATAAAAGACGTGTGATGTTACTTACCAAAAATTGATATTGAACAAACTTGGTGTTGAAGGTTTTTAAAGTGGCAGTTGGACTTCGGTTAGTTGCATAAAAAAGTTGAACGAATTCAAGTCTGGAAGGCAAATCCATTACGTTCACTAGTAATAGACAAAATATCAGTCCGAAAAAACAAGCACAGATGAAATGGAATATCTGTTATTAATATTTAACGTTGTTATTGGTGATCACGAGATCCAGATAAATGACTGAGCAAAGTGCTTCATTTTGTTCAGTTCACTATCAGTTGTTATTCTAAAAATTTTCAAGCGTTATAGTGCCCCTGATATTCTACGTTATGCAAAATGCTGCGTAGTAAGAATATTACAATAATTCATAAAAAATTATTCGTTGCTTTTAGCCAGCCGTATATATATATATATATATATATATATATATAATGACCTATATAAATATACTTATTGTATATAATTATCCCCTTCAGACATGCACATTGTATGGAAGTGCTAGTTTTAGTTGTTTCTGATGACATTAAGAAATTTCTACTGTTAGTATTGTGAACTTATCATGTCATTTTGTGCCAAAGTCATAATATATTAATGGCAATTTTTTGTTAAAAACATTTTATTTAAATTGTCTTACGAATTATGACTTTGAAATCATGCAAAAGCTTGTTTCTTGTCAGAAGCTATATTATGATTTGCTTAATTTTCAACCTAAATCTCAGGGAGTTGCTGAGTAAAATATATTTTATTGGAAATGCAAATATCTGTAAAGAAATGCATCTTTTAAAATATTTGGGTTTGAGCAAAGCCAAAATAAATAAGTTTAAATTTTAACAAAAAATTCTATAATTATGATCAGATAAAATGAATTGTTACCATATTTAAAGCTATACAATGTGCATTATTATGATGCCAATACATTTTTCAGTACTGAAAAAATTGGCATATATAATCTAAAATTTACAGAAAGTAGAAAAAATGAAAATTGTTGACTCGTATTACCTACACACATTATTGATTAAATGTCGTAATTTAAAGTCAAATTATGCACTCTACACTGTGGACAACGTTGATTGGCCTAAACAGTAGTTATCCAACCTCATAATATTATTACTAAAAACATGTTTGCAGTATACCTCTACCACTATCTTGGAAATTCGGTGAATTTTCTAGGAGAATATTGACTTATTGATTGAATGTTTATGTAGTATGTATGCATAAATGATATGGAACGTTTGATCCTGTGATTTTGTATTACCCTATATGGTGAAATGAAACCACACATGTACTCAGTGGACAATATTCTGTGAAAATCTCAATGAAAAATTCTCCACATCAAATTTTATTTTGCTAATAATCAGATTCCCAGCTGTCACTGACAAATTAATTCGGGTCAAAAATTATTTGAGAATAAAAAATTTATCAAGTATAGTATACAGATTTTTGTTTATATGATCACTGGTTCGTATAAGAAATCCCTCAAGTTTCAAAGCAAAACCATTTTGAGACGTCATAAGACAGAAATATGAGGGAATAATTTTTTCAGGAGGGGAACATTCCCCCTAAAATGATCTAAATGACGCACTGCTTTCAAAATGTTTTGTATTTGCTTAAGGTAAGCAAATATACAATTGTATACAATTGCAAGTGTAGTAAGTAAATTTTTTTTCATAATGTGCTACTTATTATAGAAAAAACTAAAAATATTCACTTCAAAAACTCAATGAATAATAGCTTGCCATATTTAAAAATTACATATTTGAAATCAGCGTGAAAAGCTTTACAAGTTGAAATAATTTAAAAAATATGTAAATCTACTTGACATCCACCGCATTTTGTACCGTCTAGGCATCTAAATTCCTTTTTCCATTTGAGCTTTCTTTAGGGTTGATTTTTCACCAAATTCTTTGAACCTACCTTTTTTACTTTTCAATGAATTATCATATAGTTATATATTTCTAATTATAAAGCGTGGAAAATGTTTCAGTAGGAGAAGCAAATTCAGGATTGGTGGTGAAAATGCTTTTGTGGACCATACATTCAAGTTCTTGATTGGCCAATAAGACCTCCCGGTATTCACAAGCAAAATCTACGGGGATTGTGATTCATGAATTTATGAAAGGGGTAAACAATATAACTAAATAAAAGCAAACATAAAACGTCAATTTTAAATTGCTAGAAACATTACTTATACAAGCTCTTTCAGTTGAACAATTCAATGCAGAATAAAATTTTCCATTGTACTCTAGTAAATGGTAGCATAACTCTCTACTAAGATTGCTTTGAAGATGGGAAAACAAATTTCCACTTCATTCTTCAAATCGCTACTGTGGACATTTTTGCCCAGTACTTCGCATGTTGTAATTGTTTCGCAAAACTTTTTAGTTTTTAATTTTCATTCTATTTCAACAATTACATTTGTCCAAGTGGCGAGTATATTTACATTATTAAGTTGTTCCTAGTTCGTGTCGCTTACTGTATGCTACATATATATATATATATATATATATATATATATAATATATATATATATATATATATATATTTATATCTTGTATTTTATTCACTTTTATAGTGGGTAATGGATTTTAATTATCATAGGCCTTTATCTGGAATGCGAAATTGAGCTGCAATATGTGCATAACAACGAGTGATAAATAAGGACAACATCCAAATGTATCCTACATATCAAACTTCGAAAGCTATTTGATCAAAAAATCTATAATTAGCAAAATGAATTTTTAAATTTCTGACAAAATCATCCGAATGGACTTTCATTGGCATTGCCCGCTTTTAGCCAATATTTTATACTGTGTACACATATGCATTGTTTAACCATATCCGGCCTGGGAGAATATTCCCATTTTCCCCGCTCTTTTAATCTTTTGAGTACTGATCAAAAACTTCGAACTTGGTCCAAACTTTTATGGTGATCAAAAACCTTTAATAAAAATTTTCAAAATATCTTCTCATTTTATGTATGATATTGTTTTCCACCCAGGGTATAGTATTATTATTAGTAGTATGAAAAAAAATAAAGTAAACATGACAATTATATCTGATAAGTGAAGAATGAATTCTAATGAATTTCATCATTTCTAACAGCTAAACCCAATATTTAATATATTTCAAAAAAATTCTCAAAAGTAAAGATTTGATGATGTCATAAAAAATATTACTGTCCTAAAATTCTGAACCATTTCTAATATAAGAAATCTTTGTGAAAAGTTTCGTATTAATATCATAAATCCAATTAATTCCAGATAGTTCCTTCCCGGCCTAAGGAGTCCAAAAAAGCCCAGGTTGATTCAGGTCAATCGATTTATCAATTATAAAGTTGGTTCAAATAGAAAACGTTATTTTTGGACATTAAGCTTATCTTTAAATAACACCGCCGGATTAAATGCAAAATTTGCAATAATTCTGTTCTATTTTTAGAATTAACTATATAGAGGCTAAAACTACGATAAAATTTGACTTCACATTCCATTTTCTAATCTTTTCGTCTAGGGAATATTCATTATTTAGTTTGCCAATTTCAACACTTGTAGACTACTTAGGGAAGGAAATGCTTTAAAAATATATTTTTAGTGTGAGAGATTTAGAATATATTTGAATAACTTTGAATAAATTGCAGTTAATTTTGGTTCTCCTCCAATGACAAAATTAATTAATACAAAATAATTACAGTAACTAGCTAAATGGAAAGAAATAATTGGAATCTGCAAATTCCGCAATCCAACCGCATGGCTGCGTGACTCTCATTTCTCTGTCGCTGTCATCGATTGTGGACTAAATTCATGAAGCGAAATGATACAACTTCTGTACAGTTATCAGTGCATAAAATCCACGTACGTGTAGTGGGATTGTAATTAATTAAAATGCCATCGCCGCATGGCACAGCACGCTTTAACCGCATAGTAAGTTTTGATTGTGAAGACGAAAACCCACAGCAGCGAGCTCCTCGCTTGCTTGGAACAACTCCTTCAGTTTTAGAAAAAAGCAAATCAATGGATCAAACCGATCCACTAACGCCTACTTCGAAAAAGCGCGAGGACAATCCTCACGTATGGAGTACTGGAAATGTAGGCGAAGACACCGAACATTCATCTGCCCCTTTAGTAATTAGTGAGTGTGCTTCCAATCCTTCTATTCCTGTTCGGCGATCTAGCTATCAGGTAAGAAATTCTTATACTTTACTATTTTAATACCGTTTATAGCTTTTCACTCACAAGGTACTCATCAAACTTTTGTTTGATAGTAATTAACTGCAATACACAGTTCTCAAACATATTTTTGTTGAAAAATATAAGAAAATTCAACATTTTGAAGCTTTCTGCTTTCTTTATACGATTTCAACTGTCGACTGGATTGCCTTTTCCCAACCCACTTACTGTTATATTTGATGCAAACGCAGAAACATATTTTGGTAACTGCTTTAAGGCTAGTGCTGTTCAGCATTGCTGGAGCCAGCTATAATATATTACGCTCGTAGTTCAAAGAGAATTAACCTACAAAATTTATTTACAGATCTTGAAAGTCCAACAAATTACACCGTAATGTTGTAAACAAATTCCCTTTGCTTACGTTATTTCATGCAATATTCGGTCTATTGCTCTAAATTTCATTTTGATTTTTTTATCATTTTTACAGCGGACTCACTGATTTTGGTAAATTGGTTTATTCAAGCATATTAGACCAAAATAAAAAGTTATAAAGGTTGGAAAAACTCTCAGACATTTTAACTGAAATATATTTTGTTCTAATCTAGATGTTGTTATTGTTAATCTGGTTCAATAAATGAATATCTACATGAAATATATATGTATATACAGAGACATAATTTTGTGTCTACACAATATATATTTTTGTGCATGAAATTAAGCATGAACATTTAATTGTTATCGCTTAACTGAAACTTGTTAAATTCAAAACCATTAAATTGTTTTGAAATATTTGTCTGAATAACTTTTTCTTTGTATATTTCATTTTATGTAGGACTTTAATTAGAATTCTTGACAGTGATACATTTGAAGATCTGTGTACATAAATGCATGTATGCTACAAAATTAACTTCAAAAAATGCTGAATATATATAGGCCTATATATATATATATATATATATATATATGTTCATTAAACAAAAACAATGAATTTAAATTCAGCTTCAGTGCTGATACTTTTCTATAAATCTTCTGTTTGAAATTTATTTAGAATTATAGATAATTCCACGGCTATTGGATAAAAATTTCAAAACAACTATATGACATGGCGTTATAACAGCGAAATTAAAAATCAATTTTTTTCCATGACCTTGAAACGTATACATAACTATTTAAAACTTTTTGCTATTTCGCAATATTAAAGTTTTTGGAAAAATCTAGCAATTTGAGTGCTCGAACTGCATTAAATAACCCTAGAAACAAATTCAAATTTGAAAGCGCTAAATACAAATTGTTGGAGATTTGCATACGAAATATAATATATGCACCTAAATTTCAATTATTTGCATTTCAATTGATTGGGGGCATATTTCACTTTTAGAATGTAAAAAGTTAATTTTGTAGCCAAATTTTCCCCTTTGTTCGGAATTATGACCTAATCCAAGTAACTAATATCATACATAATTCATATCTGTAAAACATCGGCGAGGTTCATGTAGAATTAGTTTGAGGTTTCTTCATTGTATATATACTCTAAACTTAAACTACATTGGAATTTTTACAATATGTTAGGCTTCCTTAAAAAAAAACTTTAAGTGCTTATAATTCAGGAACTAATAAGTATGTTCAAATTCTGAAAACATCACAGGATGTAGAGTGTCTTCTTTTCCATATAAGCTTTAAGTCGTGAACCCTCACCCTGACCTAACTGGCGGTGCGGCTATCGGGCATTGGGAAACTTTTCTAACAAAAGTAGTTTGAGATTAGCTATTGCTCCCTTAGGATTTACAAATCATGATTATCTGAACCTTAATTATAGGGCCACCTTGATTGAATTTCAAAAAATCGGAATTTTCATCGAAAAATAGTTCATTTGTCAAGTACTTTAGACAGAGTAGTAAAGTTCTGCAAATGTTCATCATTATATTCGATCACATTCACCGACAAATATGTCCTATTCTATGATTTCCAAGTTCACTAATAGGCTTAGAGACAATAGTTAGGAAGCTGTTTGTACCTATAAAAGGACATGAGCATTTTAAGGTTACCTACGTTTATACAAGACAAATAATTACAATGGTACGTAGCTTCATGTAACTGGTAAATTTCTGTTTTTTCTCTATGCAGCAATTTGGATTTACTAGTTCTGCATAAGGATCTATAAACAAATGCACATAGTGTTAACCTGCGCTTACTTGCCTTTATAACAATTCTCCTTAATTAAGTGGATTTAGGCCTACATAGTTGTTGCAACTAATTTTATGGTGGTTCGAACTTGTACCAAGTGGAGAAGTAGTAAACATGTCAAACGTATGAAAAATTGATCGACAACTGAAATTATTAATAATCCGAATAAATTAGATGTTGTTGGACGTTATGTGGCGACTAAATGGTCTTTCAATATTTCATGTAAAAATTTGCAAATTGTCATTTCAACTGTTATGTACGTTGACACGTTGTAAAGTAATCATCTTTATTCCACTTAGCAGTCCTCGACTACTGATCCCAAAAGAGAATGTAATATTAATTTTTAGACTTTCTATTTTCATTTCGAAAAATAAATTGTACGAAATGTTCATATTACGTTGAATCTAATAAAAGAAAAACGAACATGTCACAGTTAGATTATGTAACTGAGGCTGTCTTTTGCCTGGGACAGTTAATGGCATTACGTTTCTGTGTCACACTTCCTGCTTTTCATAGAAATTATCTGCATGTCAGAATACAGTCGAAGGTAATTATGTAAATTTAAATACGATTTTAAATGCAAATGGGAATCACAGAAAAAACCTGAGGAGTATGCACTTGCGACTCGTCTACAATAAATTAATAGACGTATATTGCGCCTTGACAAACGTTAAGTTGTTTATCTATTAGGCTTCAACGGTACTTGAATTATTGCAAATCTGTACTTTGCGTTTATGATATAATGATCCTGTTGGTTTATCAATGCAGAAGAAAGCGGCCAATCTGTTGCAAACAGATAGTGATAGCACCGCGAATAAAATGCGTTTCCAACTAACGCCTCACT
This sequence comes from Hofstenia miamia, assembly GCA_900660155.1. Classification (NCBI taxonomy): domain Eukaryota; kingdom Metazoa; phylum Xenacoelomorpha; order Acoela; family Hofsteniidae; genus Hofstenia; species Hofstenia miamia. Next base: position 24,635 of record CABFPE010001384.1, on the reverse strand, counting down.
GCGTAAGAACTCAAAGCGGTTATTTACAAGTATTCTTAATTTGTTTTTCCATGATATTTCCTAAATCAATTGCACTGAACGTTTCAAAAGTAAAGAATCAGTTTTCAGGGTTTACCTGAAATTGATTCTCATAGCTGGACTCAACGAAGCTTTCACTTAATAAAAGGGTTTCCTATATCATGATAGCTGTTTACATCATGGTTTAATAAATGTACTGTGCAAATTAAATATCACAGTGTCTTAGATATTGATTTAGGCTTGCACAATGAAAATACAATTATGCTTTATCCTATAGGGAATCTTCAGTTTCATGGGACTGGAATATTCGACACAAAATCTTTGGGAATGTTACTATCATGGGTCTGGGGATTTGGAAAACTATTTCAGCACCATTGGCACTAACATGGGACTGGGGTCATAATTGAAAAATCCGAGACCATGGATTTCATAATATTGCTTATAACTTTGGCCAAAATAGTTACGCTGTGCTACCAAATTGGAATGATGTTACAAGAAAACTGAATGAGACTGAGACCAATTACAATGCGACTGGGCCATGCACAGCTCTACCATTCTAATTATGAAAATAGATATTGTTACTATAAACCTTTTCTTAAGAAACACAAATTCTAAGATTTTAGGAATATCTTAAGAATTATGTCAAACTCAATATTCTATAGCTCAAATAAAAAAGTGGCTACATTATAAACACATTTTTGATAACAAACGAAAAACAAATAGAGGCTTATAAAATATATTTGAAAATATAATTGTCTCAGCTTGTAACCTGGTGACAAAGTTATTTGACAAGTTTGCCATGCAAAGTGTGACACGCAGATAAACGTTTTGAAACTGAATCCATAAACGGACTCTAACTTCTTGAGTTATTGGTGTTGCGATTCAAAGACGTAACTTTTTAATTTTTTCTGACTTTTGGGATTTTTTTTCCCAACAAAATACTTCAGAATCTGCCACATGTTCTCCATGGGTACTAGATCTGACGAATTCGGTGGCCATTGCATAACTTGAATATTATAATTGATAAAAAATTCTTTTGTCAATTTTGAGGTATGAGGGGTTGCTCCATTTTGTTCTAAGATCCATGAATCGGGATATAAGCAGGTTGCGTATGGTATAAATTCCTCGAGTATTTGGCAATATTTTGAACTATTAATTGTACCAGTGCCATCGAGTAACTTTAGGTAATGATAGTCAAACCTTGAAAAGTAACCACTTTTTTTAATTTGAGCTATATAATTCTCCCAGTATTTTTCATTTCAATAAAAGCGTTGATTTTAAGAGTTATGCTTGGCATTAACCTTGTCTGTTTCAATCGATATCAACAATGGCGATCACAGTCCTAAAAAAATGCATCTTAATTCTTACCTAAAAATTTATAAAGCACCTAAGAATCATTTAGGGCTCAAAATGTATACTTTCAGGCAAACAACAGGTTCTACTACTATCTTATGAAATGTGGGTATTGAGCCAATTGGGGTTTCACCCGCTTAATGAAGCGGTTGTCAGTACTATTGTTTCTTCCGTAAAGCACACTTTATTTTCTAAACGTTGTGTATATGTGCTATTTTTCGGTTTTAATATATTTGAAATAGTTGCCTATAAAGTAAAGAAGTGTATTTTATCATAAACAGCGAGCTCATTACTGTTTTTATTCGCGTCTAATTATCCTGACAGATTGTTTTTATTCACGACATTAATATTTACTGCTGGTAATTAACTGTGCTATTTATATATTTCGGGGAAAGACTCGTTGTTGAATCATTGCTTAATACGCTTCTTGAATTAAGAAAATAATTAAAAATATTAATAATTAATTAGACAATTCCAATGAATGGACGTTTATAGGGTGGATGGTGTTTAAATTTATTACACTCTCTTAGGATTTTTAGTACATCGTCTCTCTGCATTGTTTACCTCAATAGTAAATTTACCGCTTATTTAAAATATAATGCCAAGAGAGGAAATCTATGTAATGATTTATAATTAATCGATATGACTTGTAATGATAACGTCTATGCTAAACAAGTAAGCAGCATTAAGAATTAATTCAATTGCTAGTATTGCGTATTGATTGCTAATTTTGTTTCCGTCTGCAAAGCATGGTCATCAAATAAATGCTAACCAACCCTATTACTATGTGGACAGTGAATTGCTTTACACTTACGTTAAATTTAATCATTTTGAGCTTTTAAAGTGTATACCAACATTAACAGTTCAAATCATATTTACACGTGAGATTGTTTGTGATCCAACTACGTGCAAGGGCAGCTCTATAACCCTAGTAACTGCTTAGTCTCTAAAAGAACTGCATGTTTGATGTAAACTTAGTGAAGGCAATATGGCGTGTTTTATTTCTTTCATGGTTAGCTGTGACAAACTGACGTCTGTTATTCAGAATAAGAGCAGATAAACCCATAAAAATATGTCTATGATATATCTCCTGAAGTTTTCGTTCACCTGTTTAAATATGTATACTTGGTCTAACTCCATCAATCAGTCAATTAAATCGGGGCATCATTTCATTATTCAAATATGTCAATACAAGTAATATTTAGTACTGGACGTTAGGCAAATCATGCGTTGGGCTTTATTTCCCATGCAACAGCTCTTTGCAATTTCATTTTCTGAATTGTCGTTTACTGTCAGATTTCACTTTTGCTGCATAAGTTGCCTTCATATACTCTACAATCATTGCGTGACCTCAAATTTCTCAAAATAGGCAAGAATCTTCGGTTAGTAATTCCTGTATTGACCTAAGCTTCAATATATTTCTACCCTAGCTGAACTTCTTTGTAATGTATTCGAAATACATATCAGTTTTACAACTTAATTTTAGTTTACTTCAATTTTAAAAAATGATTAAATGCAAAAACATAATTGTGACAGTCCACGTGAAAAGGTGGCTGAAGCATTTTGAAAAAAATGAGTTTAAAGTTTGTCCAATGCTTGAGAATTTACTATATGTCGCACTACCCTGATAACAAGATATATACTGTACAAGAAATAACATATCTGATAGTATGTCAGTAATTAATGACAGTGTGACAACACGCACTTTTCGATAACAGCAACTAGAAAATAATAAAACTCAGTTTTAATAAAACACCCCTTCAGCCACCTTTTCACGTGGCTGATAGAAATACAGTTATACTTTTGTGTATTTGCAAGATGCAAGAGAGTTTTTACAGATGATTGTAAATTAAGACATAAAACTTTGTGCCGTATTTTATTGTTGTTTTCAGCTATTGTTGTCCTAATTTACTCTTGCGATCACAGTTGATACGTTTGAGTTTGTTCAAAAACGAATTCTTGTTTTCTTAAATATAGTATGTAAAATATTCATGATTTCAAAAACTCGATAGTGAAGAAAATATATTTAAGATCACAACAATTGAATACTTTCAAAATCGAACTAATATTGACAGTCCCTATGCTTAAACATGGATCGATTTTTTAGGATCCAACCCTATTCTTATGAATCGATACATGGGAATTCCACCGATGCTAGGATTACTGAAAAGATAACTAGTAGTCATCAATGAAATCAGTTTTATTTTAGCAGTACAATAAAATGAGAAAGCTGGCTTGATGGTATACCGTACCAACTCCAATACCGCTGTATTTTCTATAGTAAAATGCAGAAATGTTAATAAATACTAAGAAGAACTACACTTTTTACTCAACTAACCACTTATTTGTAAAAAGAAAATGGAGAAGAACTCACTAGTGAGTTTATTAGAAGTAATTCGCTAAACGCTACACACAGTATCTCGCATAAAATGGCATACCCACGTTTAACCCGAATTCTGCTGACTCCCAAAACTGAGTACACAAATTAACCTGATAAATTTAAAACATATCTTCATATGCAACAGCAAAAAACCTATCATCGTTACTCGAATATACCCTACTATTGAAAGAAAGTTCGGACCCACGAAATATTTACGAGATCCATGGATCGCATTTTCACACCCAGATCCATTCAAGATGCATTTATCTGAGATCCATGGAAACTTCGGCATGGATCTGGAGATCCATGGACATGTTGACAGTCACATTTGGTTTGGCTAGTTCATTTATCGTGCAAGACTGAGTCTCTGACTGAACAGAGATAAGAAGAATTCTTAGGTAATCCAAATCAAATCAACCACTCGTTCGCTTTCATGCACCATTTAGGGCAACAATATGTCTAGAATTGGGTCAGTTCAATCCATCTCAATATAAAAAGAGAAATCAAAGACAAAATTAGAAAGGACATAGATTGAGCAATTGATTCTGGAATTGGATTGCAGTAAGATGATTTAGAGAAATCAGCTTTCCACTTTTCATTAATATGAGATGTTAGTTTTGTTGATGTCTTCAATGGGTTAACAATCCTATTGCAGCAATCATATTCGTCAATTGAAGTCAATCAAAACTTGCTAACCACCTAATTGTTGAAGGCAGATTGAAGTGTATTTACCACCTAATGCCAACACTCAGACATTAAAGTGCAGCATGATCGAAAGTGTAGCGCTTTTGTAAAAGACGCAAAACCTAATCGATTAGCTTTTATTTCTCTTTGTGCTGTAAAGTTTTATTCGATGGAGGAAATAACTCCCGAGAGAACCAGCTTTAACATGCACTAAATTTAACGAAATTTATTTCCACAGAAATTTTAACACTATCCAACCGTGTAAAAACTGTAAAATAACAGATGGCACAGTAGCGCGAATAATTATATACACGTCAATGTAATTCTCTGATAATATTTGTAACAAAGTATTTCTTTTAAGTCACTTATCACTTTGCCAACAATTTTAATAATGCTTCAAAATGTTTCGCAAAAAAGGTGAATATGGGTAGCGTTTTTTATTGTTAACTAACCAAGTCAACCCAACTGCAACCTAGATATCGGCATTTAACCAGAACGAACTTCCAATATTGTTTAAAATTATACGAAACTCACATCTGTGAACGCATGGCTGTTTTGATATGTACCCATAATAATTTTCGAAATATATTGAAAATACAGTTAATCGTAAATTATAGTTTTGTATTATATTTGCTCCTTTGTAAAAACCCTAATGATTTGTACAAATCACTATGCCCATTAAATTATGCTAAGTTCTTTCGTTTACTAAGACAACCATTCTATTTATTGCTAAACTTATTTACAGACCCTGTATCTAACCAAAGACAATTAGATTTTGAAGAATTGTAAATTTATACCATACATAATGTAAGTTTCCAGTTATAGCTCAAGTAACTTTCACAGAAAATGCCTAAAATTCAAAAAATTCACAATAACTTTTTATGAATAATATAGTTTTAACCAATACAATCAGAGCCGTTGCTAGGGGAGGGCCAGGGGGCCATGGCCCCCTGTTGGGCCACTGGGCCCCCCTTCCTCTTGGCATCCTGGATGCAAAACTCCATAGTATTAATTCTAATATTCTGTAACTAATTTTACAGTTTATATTTTAGTTGAAATATATAAAATACTAAAGATATTCTATTTAAAAATTCAATGAAAAAGTGTGATACTAATTCATATGAGTAAAACTATGATTAATTTATTGATCTTTGCGGGGCTATGGCCCCTCTAAATTTCAAATGCAAGCCACATGCCTGAATACAATATGCGCATTAGTCAGAATGCAATTTTTCAAGGGGAATTTATTAAATGATGTGCAGGGTAATGTTTTCTCTTCATATAATTGCCTTCAAATTACTTTCAGCCGCACATGTGTGAATCGTCTGTTTGTTTTACAGCTGACTAAAATAAGGTCAATTTGTTGGAAATGCGTTTTCATTACAATGAATTGTGATTGGTTGAAAAACGAACATTTCTCTGCTACAGATGTCCATTCCACAAATTACTTATACAATTGTTTATTTCTGCCTTAAAAGTACTTTAAATAAGGAAATATTAATATTTCAAGAGAACGTTATCCTGAAACGATTTTAATTTTGAAGTACCAGAAAAATGCTCCTTTGGAGTATAATACGATATTGCTTAGTAATTCTTCTTCTTCTTCATTCCATTTTAATTTAGGCAGTCTTATTTTTAATAGCATGTAGCAAAATAAGTGTAAATTATTAATCATAATTTTAGAATAATAATAATAATAATAATAATAATACACTTTATGCGTTTTTATTTAGTAATTTTAGTAATAATTAGAGACAAATTAGGAAAAATCATTTTAATTATGTTATTAATGTATTAAATCGATTTTATTAAAATACATTACAAATTCATTCGTTCAAAACTTGTAAAGGTGTCTCGGGTCATATTGATATAGTACATAATGACTAATAAAGCAGCTAAACAGCTTTATTTTTGCCTTCAGTGATTAAAATCAGATTTTTGTCACTTGCTATCTGCTTATGAATTTTAATGAAAATAGAACAGTTAGTGATGAATTGAGCATTTGCCAAGCAAACATTGAATGCCCAGACACTCCCAGTACTTCGATAAATTAATAAAAACTCCTGTCGGAAGATGCTTTATTAAATGCAAATAGACTGTAAATGACAAATTGTCAATAGTCATTGCAAATAACTCAATAGTCTTAGGTCTTGAATCTCCAGATTGATGTCAATGTCTACTCTTATAGTTCATTTCAGCAGGTTCAATAATTCTTAAGCAAATTGGGAAAATTTGACCGTTTTTCATGATCCTATAAATGTGTCTTAAACGCAAAAAATATCAACGTTATTCTCAATTTGAAAGCACCATGTGATAGAGGTTGTTAATTCGCCATGCGGACTTGAACCCCGCGAACCATACCAAGAAGCAGTCAAAATTCTTTATTTATTCCCTGGCCTCGAAGTCTTATAAATACATGAAAGTTAGGTATGGAGACAATTTAAATCATTTTTTTTCAAAAATTCGAAATTTTCTAGGAAAACAGTAAATCTCTTCAACTGCTTCAACGACAGCATTACGCTTCAATAGAAGCTACATTAAAACATGTTAGTCAATAGACATGCCCATGCCTCACGATTTTCAATTTGCTAATAGGTTTGGAGAAAAATCTTTAAACTTGAAAAAACGATTTTGTCGTTTTATACGGACGCCAGGCTGTTTAAAGTTAAAGTTTATATTTCTCATATTCTGTCTTAATTGAAGCTTTTGACAAAATAGACACTCAGCAGTTTGTCAAAATGTCAGAACAGCTAGTGGAAGGTTGATATGATGACTAGCGTAAATATTTCATTTAAATGTTTAGAATTAGCTGAAATGTGAAAAATTTGATAACGATGGCGCAGAAGAAAGTATTTACGTAGGAACAGATAAGCCAGCATAGGTAGAAACAGCCTACTCAAAATTTTCGTAGAATGTAACGAAAATATTTCATTGCTTCATGTTTATAAATTTGAAATACTTTCTGCCAGATGTATATATTAATTTCCTTACAAACAATCTCATGTCTAGTCAACCGACATAGATTTCGTGGTCTGTTTAATCTACTTCAATACAGATAATAAATTGAACTAGGTGAAGATTTCATAATTTTAAATTACGAATTCTGTATGTCCATTTATTAAATTTTATTCTGCATACGAGTTTTAATCTTCAACGTTATAAATTGAATGCGGTAGAGGTATGATTATTTTAGATATCACTGCTGTGTAAATTTTGAGTGATTTTACTTGGGCTCTGTAATCCACTTATTTTGAATTATAATCCGAATATTTAGCAATGGATTCGGTAATCCGAATTCGAAGCCAAGACGTAATGTAGTTTCTATTGCAAAACATCTTTTGTTAATATAGTTATTGTTAAACGATTTCGAAACATAAAAAAATAAAAAACCCTAGCAGTATATTCTACAACAGAAGCATTTAATTGAGAAATATGATTAACAAAATTCATACCAGATGTTAGTTTGTGAAATTATTTTTATTTTAAAAATTCCAGTACCTCACCAGAAATTTCTAGATTCACCCTTGCTCTATTCCAGGCTTCGAGTTTAGTTTCATCCTTGCTCTATTCCAAGCTTCGAGTTTTCGAATCCACGTATTTGAATTAGAATCCAAATTGACTCCAACATAGCTTCGGATTTGATTTCGAATATTCAAAAGGCCCTAGATTTTATATGCATATTACTCAGTGCTCAAAATCCCAAGATTTCATTTGACTATGTTAACCTCTAAGCACCAGCGTGTGTATTTTCTTACAATATTTTCTCAAGATATATATAATGTAACGTATATCGTAAAACAAGCAAATATCGTATTAGTACATCTCTTCCATTATCCCTGATCGCAACAGTCCGTCTTCGAAATTCCTGACACCCAATACTGACACAAACGAGGCTGAGTGGGGCAAATTATATGTCACACATCTTAATTGGAAATTAGAAGTCCCTGCTTACGTATTCTTATATACTATACGGCCTTCTTTTTAATTGCTTATTATTTTCTAATACAGTGTATATTTCATAACAAGTATATAAAGAAATAAATCCTGTTTATGAAATCTTATTGTATTTATCAAACAATGTACTCCGATGTCATGCTCAAACATTTTTTAATTTTCTTAAAACTGCAATTTATTTGGCTTTCCTTTGAATTTTGAGGTAACCAGCAGAGAAAATTTCTAGGAGAACTCAAATTAATCAATTCCAAACATGCACTACTGGAAAGTGTAAATTATAATGCACTTTTCCACATAGTTGAAAAACTCCAAGTAAATTTTAAATTTAAATTCCCTGCGACATTATCGTGATTTCATCAATTCCTTGAATGATTCACTTACAATCATAGTGTTGTAATTATGATGCAAGGAAACATCACATTTGTAGTCGCAGAGGAGATTAGCAATGTAGATTTAAAGCAAAATGTTCCTGTTTAAACACCTGTTTTCCCATGTTTATTAGGATTTTTTAAATAGAGCGTCTTTTAATACACTTCCTATTTCAAAATATCTATTTGAAGTATACTTTGGAATAAAACCGAATTTTATTTCAGTTATTGCAGAATTTTCAATGTGTTAAGTAGTAGATAGTATTCACATGCAAATATTTGATTATAATTTTTTAGTATCAGGCTATGCTATTTTATCAGAAAATAATTTTAAGAAGAAAATTATATACATCAACTTTTGTATTTACCCCCCTGGCCAATTTATGATTTTCTATAGTGTTTGCGGCTTTTTAGATGGGAAATTTAAATTCCCTGCGACATTATCGTGATTTCATCAATTCCTTGAATGATTCACTTACAATCATAGTGTTGTAATTATGATGCAAGGAAACATCACATTTGTAGTCGCAGAGGAGATTAGCAATGTAGATTTAAAGCAAAATGTTCCTGTTTAAACACCTGTTTTCCCATGTTTATTAGGATTTTTTAAATAGAGCGTCTTTTAATACACTTCCTATTCCAAAATATCTATTTGAAGTATACTTTGGAATAAAACCGAATTTTATTTCAGTTATTGCAGAATTTTCAATGTGTTAAGTAGTAGATAGTATTCACATGCAAATATTTGATTATAATTTTTTAGTATCAGGCTATGCTATTTTATCAGAAAATAATTTTAAGAAGAAAATTATATACATCAACTTTTGTATTTACCCCCCTGGCCAATTTATGATTTTCTATAGTGTTTGCGGCTTTTTAGATGGAAAGTCACATTGATTAATTTTATCCAAAATTGTTTGCATTGAGCAAAATGTAAGTATGTAAGAGTTTCATGTTCATGGAAAAATTTTTTTATTAAATTTCTAGAGATTTGTATTTTCCAGGAGCATTGTCATCAATGAATATAGCATAGACACGCAAATGCGTTAATGTTAGTTTGCATCGCATCGCTAATCATTTAATTATTTTCGTATTGGTCTTTTAAATGTAATATCGCTGTTTCAGTATACGTCTGAAATATGTCAAGAATTTGAATAAGTCAAAGTATTGATCAGTATTGCTCGAATTTTTTTGAACTTGTATCATCCATACCAGCTGTGAGGGTTGAAATATTTTATAAAGAAATAGCGATAGCAAAAAATGTCCGAAACTTTTAATGCATAGAACGATGACTGTTAATTAAATTTTCATTTCTGATGAATGCTAAATTACATATAGCTGTAAATTCACGCAAGTAGTATAGTTCAGTATCTTCATAAATAAATAATAAATTGTGTAGTTTGATATTCTACCACAGACATTACTAAAGAATATTTATTTAACACATATTGGGGAATATGGGGAAAGCAGTTTGGGAAAATGTTGTCAAAAAATCCATTATTTAAGAATGATATTTAGGAAGTGCTTTCAGGTGAACCTTCCTTCGTGATTTCAAGTAAAATTACGAACTATAATTGCAAACGCTAGAAATCTCCATTTTACAATTTTTAAGCGTTCACCATGAGCAAGTTGTAAGACAATTTATGAGCTTTATTGGAAGCATACTTAGACATAATCAAACAGGAATCCCGGAAGGTTCACATTAATAGTTGTCAATCTCCCTTCTATTTTTCAGAAGGCATACACAGGGGCGCAACTAGCTTCAAATTTTAGAGGTGGCAAGGAGGCAAATTATTTGTTAGAACTTAAGGCAATGCTATCTGGATATTTTTGTCTGAACATTTTATGGTACTACATTGTCGCTTTTTTTTCACCAAAATTTTTATACATTTTTTGCCAGTATAGTGTCTCTTTATATTCACTAGAATATAAATACATTTTTAGACAGATAGGTTGTTGTTTATATTTAGATATTTAATATCCTTTAGAAAATGTCTTAAAATTACGTAGAAATCAAAATATTCATGACATTTTTTTGATTTTTTAACATTACGAGACACTATTCAATGATATTTTAAATGAAACACCAAAAAATTGCCTTTGTGGAAAAAGAATACGAACGAGAATAGGAAGGACTCTCTCAACGTCAGCACTAACAAAACTATAAAATTTGGTCTCCAAAAATTTCACTGAGATGGCCGCAAGGTGATGATTTCAAATATATTTTAAATATCTGAGAATTTTCCTCTTTAAAAGACATCTCAGACAGTTGAAGCTCAGTCATTTTTATAAAAATATGTAATCACAACAAGCTTTTAATTCAATGCGTCCGCGACTTAGTAGTAATTCAAGAAAAAACTAAATGTGGCTCAATTATAATATTTATATTATTTTTATAAATGGGTGCATTTTTCATTATTAATTTTGGAAGTATATACCGTAAAATGGGGGAAAAATTTACGCTTTTTCTTACTTTTGCAAATATTGTCCTGTTTCACCTCTATGAACTGCAGGATTGTCATTATTCACAAGCATGATGAAGCATATTTCTCAAAATTCATATTTTCAGCTCGATGATTTAAAAGCTTAGACAATTAAAAAAAACACAACGGGCTAACTATTAACAAAATGCTGTTTTAATTCAAAATTACACATTTTTATGTATTGATCAACAAAACAAGTAAATATAACTCGAAAATATACCAAAAATGTCTTTTGAAACAAAAATACAAACGTAAAACTAAAAAATTTGCAATCGATGCATGTAAAATAAAAATCTTTATGCCCTTCATTACACACGCTACAAAACCATCTTCTGCAATCTAAGCATTGAACCTAGTCAAGTCTAGTGTATTCTTCACAATTTACTAAACATTTTACACAAACATCTTCACTTTTTACGGATCATCAATGTGGTTAGACTTGCTGAAAAGAGTTGCTGCAGTCAAATCCCCATCTGGCTGGTCTACATCCATCTCACTTCCCCATCTTACTTGTACCTTTTAATCCTCACATATTCTTGTGATTAGATTGACCGTGTCACTCATTTAGTAGGACGATCAAACTATTATTGAGCGCTCTGTGAATTTGATTGTAATCCGATGGTGAGCGGGTACCTGGAATTCGTTTCAAGGGTTCTTCAGGATTTCGAGGAACAATTCCACAACTGCAGATCGGATCATGAACATTCCTTCATGTTGGTCGATTCCATTCTGTTCCACAATTGAAAAAGCAAGACTGGAAACAATTTCTTTGGTAGTAAGCCTGTTGAACGGGACTCAGCACGCCAATACACTAATGTCTTTCGTCACTACTTCTTGATGTAAATAAAAAACGAGACATCAAGAGATTGACGCAAATTAGTACTATTTGCTAGTAAAGGCTTGATATTGTCGGGCCAAACTGACAACATTGTAAGATATATGTGAAGGCAATTGATCTCCTATCTACAACTTGAATCCTGGGGAGTACTTCACAATTTCGAGAAACTGGTTTTCAAATCAGTTTTCAAATTGTGCTTTTCCAACCAACCTCGTTTTGTTCTCAAATATGTATTAAGGATTTTAAGTTCACTGAAGTACAGTCTGCCATGCTTTTGACAAGTTTGCATTTTCTATATAACAAAAAAACTGATTGTTAATAGTTACTCAAGACTGAATACTTACCTGCAGTCGTAATTGTTCCCTCATTTACAGAAAATATTGAAACATTTTGACTTTCTGTTTAATAAAGATTTATTCTTAAAAATATAGGAAGAGCACGTGTCCCCTCTGCGCCCCCCTGGGTTGCGCACCTGATCATGCATTACAATCATTTCGAATTTGGATTAACCTAGTGTTTTTAATTAAATCAAATATATACATATATTAAGATTATTTTGTCTTCTCTTTTCTCTTTTTTCTGTTCAATTTTTGCATTATTTGTTTGCTTTGTTAAATACATGTTGCAAAAATATATATATATATATATATATATGGGAATTTCCTTCTGCGGGTAAAAAAAACTAAAATGGGAAGTAATTTTAATTGTACCTCAAAAAGAAGAAAACTAGATTTTTGTAGGAGTAAACTCGTGAATTTATGAGAAAGAACCTTGAGGTGATATTGAGATGAGGGTATTTCTTTCAGAATGGAAGATAAAATTCATTGCTCATAAGAAATAAATCTGTGTCACAACTTGAACATTATTTCTAAGTTTCAATGGAGTTTTGCTTGGAAAGCAACTAAATCTCAAAATGTTTTCTTATTATTAATATATATAATGTCCAACTTAACTTGCTTTTATTTAAATTCCAGTGGGATTGAAATGCACTAGCAAAGATTTGATTGAGCAACTAAACGGAACATGGAATAAGATATTTAGTTTAGTTGTGTTGGCTCGGTACATTTGTTCCATTTAAGTGTTGGTTTAGCATCCTTGTTTTACATGTGCGCTTATCTCGTAAATACTCGATTCGTTTGTTCGCTTTTATTAAATGTTAAATTTAATAATATTAGAGTTTAGTTCCATCTGCTCTATAGAACGATTTCAAATGCTTTGTCAATTAATATGCACCGATCCTTGTTAGCAGCCGCGATATATAGACAATGAGATGTGTAGTAAGGACACTTAGTGCTAGAAATGATAACGCGTTAAATAATATCAGGCCAAAGGCTTAATTTCTCAGGCAAAGTGCTAACAGTAATTATCCAAAAGCAAATTGTGAACAAACATCATTCAAAAAATGGGTGGAGTAAATTTGTTAATTTTTGGATTTTGGAGACAATGGATAAAAATGACTATGATCAATTCAGTTACCAAAAAGTGTTTTATTAACGCATGACACTTGTAAAAACGACTCTTCAGAAGGTGTCTTACAATTTCTTAAGGTGATTATTTCTCTATGAATCTACGAACTCAATGGATTAGTTGATTTACTGATTATCAGTATGATTGATGTTGTGTAGATTTTCAGTATTCTTCCTGCATTGTATTCTGCCTATATCTCAATTATCTATCTCTCTTCCCGTCATAATTTTTTATGATTTGTTTATTTTCTGTTTTCAGTTTTTAAATCAATAAATTACCTCTCTTTCTCGGTGTTAGTAGCTTCCTGTTCTTTCTGTGCAACTCTTTTAGTTGTTTCTTACTTCAACTTAGCAATGGAGTAGCCAATGTGGTGATTGCTCTTATATTATTCCTCTAGCCACACAACGTGAAGTTTAAGTGTCTCTTAACTCGCAAGACTCTCCAGTTTGCAGAAAGGGTGAGAGCTTTTCACAGGTGTTAGCTTTACCCAACATTGCTTCCTTCTGTGCAACCCAACCTCCTCAACTAGATAATCCCAACTCTTCCGAATACTTCTTGGCTTCTGATGTACTGCTTACTCCTAGTGTTCGGACTACTACTCGGAAATTCTTCAGCGTTTACTGTCTTTTGATATTTTCGATCAACTATACTTGTCAATCTTTACTTTTCTCATTTAGGTAAAATCAAGAGAGTTAAAACACTCTTTGAAATCATCATTTTTATATTGTAATAATGTGACAAAGTATATTAAAAAGGTGGGAACGATGACGGTTTCGTGATTCTTTATTGTTCACTAAAGTATAATTTCAGTACGTGAAATTGTGTTTATTTAAGAAGCAGCATGACTGCCTTTACAAATAATGCGACAGCTGCTAATGCATGAGATTGAAAATTCCCAGTGGTTTTCTGCTTTTGTACTGCGTACTTCCAATCAATTACAGTTTTGTTTTAAATCAAAGATTTCTTTTACACATTTCATCTTTCTATTGCAAGGTTAATTAAGCAAACCTCCCTCATTGTGCATGAATTTAATACCGCATAAACATAGACAATTCTGACCATTTCTAGTGGTTTTAAGTAGTCAATATTTGATGTTATTAGAAAACAAAATATATCTCGTTACGAACCACAATGTCCTAGGTTATTTTACATAAAAAAACCTCTGGAGAGCGATAATTCAAAAGAGTCAAGTTCATTTTACATGACACCCTATACCAAAGAACTTCCTCGAAACTAAGATTTCCTCCGAGTTGGAGTTAATATTTCTAAGAAGACTTTATCTGTTGCTAACCTTATCTAACAATTTCTGCAAGATTGTTATATCATTTCCTTATCTTTTGCTGATAAGTTGGGTTTTTTCTATGTCTGATTCGATGTGATTTTTCATTTTTTGTGTAATTTGTCAATAATAGCACTAAGTAATTTATTATCATCTCTTCTTCTCATAATTTGACATTGATGGCCTACAGCCTGGCAAACTCGATAGCTTCGGATAACAGTCTTTAGAACCTGCTCCTAACAATGCTGTTTTTTGAACTACTACGCCTCTTCATATGGTAATCCTAAATCCTCCAATTACTTCTCGTGCTTCTTGATCACTGTCATTATCAGAGTTTCTGTTTCTATCTTCAGCCCTCACTCCTTTAGTCATTTATTGCTTGCTTTTCTGTCAAAGTTTTCTGTATTCTTCTAGTATTGTCTATCCGATGCCTTTTGTTTATACTCGGATTGTTGTTCTGATTCTATCCTACACTCTACCCTCTTTGTTATCATCTTTTTGAATTCCCTACTGATCTCCAATCTCGACATATTAGCAGTAATAAATTCCTTGATCTCTAAATAACATAGTTATATTTTTTGATTGCAGAAATATTTATTCCAACAAGAAATAGAATGGACTTTGGCTCTGATGCTTGGCGAACAAGATGTAAAAGTGGGGAGCACATATGGTACAATTGATCTGACAAACGGGTACCTGTTTTCTAGGAATTTTTTAGTCAAATGTAGTACAATGATGTTTGCTCTCTAAAATTATGCATTCAAAAATTAATAAATTTATTATCCTGTAAAATATGGGCCATATAGAGTTTTTGCTGTTGGTCTAATTTTCTTTTGACGCAGAAGTATGTATAAGCACACATGTTAAGTATAACATCTGCTACAATATTTTTGTAAACTCAGTAAAAATGGGCCGAAAAAATTCTTCCACTGTCCACTACTGTGTGGCACACACTGGACACATTTCGAGAAAATTTAATTATATAATTGCAGTTTATTACTCAAATACAATTTTATTTGAACTAAGAGGGATGCGGATGAAATCTCTTTTCGAATCAATTCCTTGAAAGAAATTGAATCGGGAATTCCAATCTTGCAAAGTTCCATCAGAGAGATTTTTAATATTTACGTGAGAATTTACGGCATAAAGTGTTAAAATTTACACATTTCTAGGGAACCATAAAAATGGAGTACATCATTTCTTTGAAATCACTAATTGTCATTGTTGGGTACGTAAATTTAAACAAGCAATATATTGCATAGTTCTTTATAATTTTTAAAAATCGTATTGTATAACTCATTACTTATTAATTTCAAAAATAGTAACTAATTAATATTACTCGGTTATACTTTACTTATTACTTTTAATATTTACCCATAAACCTTTATTCAAATGTAAGACGTTACTGAAGAATTTATTAATAATTATGTTGAGCATTGAATGAACGTAGTAATATACTTTAATGTTTTCTCTAATTCCAGTCTGTGGGTACTTCCAAGTTTCAAGTGCACAACCGCTGCATTAACTTATTCAGTAACTCTGTTCATTCAACTTCGTTACCAAATTCATTCTATCCATTTAAAATCCACTCAAATCCATTAAGTAATAAAATAATGTATATTTAAATAACTAATATTGAATAAACAATAGGTTGTGAGTAAGACAGCAATCAACCTTGAACTCTGCTTTGAAGGGCACCCATGCAACAATGATGACTGGTACCACATTGCAGCAGTTATGGAGTGTTCAACTGCTCTGACTCCTGCTGGTCAACGTTGCTTTATTACCATCAAGTCGATTTGGACGTTGTTGAGGGCTCGTTCTTTTCTTACTGCAGGTCAATGGCATTTCAGCAGTATTATAAGGCTCTCAATTATGATTTCGATCAAGAGCAGATTCGATTAACTCGCATTCCCAGTGCACAAGAATCTAGAGCAAATGCTACTTCTTTGTATTTGTGGTTAACCTTTGGAGATGGTCTTCAATGACGTTACTGCTTTCTAAAGGGAAGATTAGGATCTTCAGATTCTGTCATCATCATAACCTGGAAACAAAACGAGCATCTGCATTGCGACAGCCGAAAATGCCTGTAGGGACTCTCCTCTGTTGAATCTATGCTGACATCAGAAATTGTATTGGTCTCAAAACTTATCTGAGACAAACGATGAAGCAAAATCATCTCCTCTTTGTACAAATTCACAAGTAACACACAGATGCTTTGTCACGTAAAACCTTCATCATCATAACCTGGAAACAAAACGAGCATCTGCATTGCGACAGCCGAAAATGCCTGTAGGGACTCTCCTCTGTTGAATCTATGCTGACATCAGAAATTGTGTTGGTCTAACATTTACTCTTGGTGATGTCTCAAAACTTATCTGAGACAAACGATGAAGCAAAATCATCTCCTCTTTGTACAAATTCACAAGTAACACACAGATGCTTTGTCACGTAAAACCGTGACGTCGGGAGTAGTGAAGATTGAATGTCTGTTTGGAAAGTTTACAAAGTACTCTTAATCTTTCAGATTTTGTGTTTTCCTGCATTAGTCTACGATATTGATGTAGCTAATGTAATATGAATATATATTGAAGTATACGCATAAACATGAGATTGACCGATAAAAAAGTATTTAAATTTCCTTGTATATGTCATATGCCTAAATATATTATTATAAATATTTAATAAATTTTAATAAATGAAGTAATAATTACCAATATCCTACAATCTTAAGCACTTAGTGCTTTGCTTTAGAAAATATAGTAATCTGTCTAAAATTAGAATTGTAACATTTTATCACAGAGATTCGATATATCCGTACCAACAAATGTCTACTTCCGCCTGGCCTGTAAGACCAATCTTAGAAAAAGCATTACAAAAATAATTATTTATATAGTCTAGTGAAGTAGCGCATAAGTAACGAAAGATTATTCCCAATAGTTACACCCTACTAATTACTATTTTATTATTGAATTGCGTTATGTTACTCTTTACTAAGAAATAGTAATATATTACAGTAACGCGTTACAACCAACTCTGCTAATTGTCTTCCAATAGGCCTACATGGAATCTGTGACTTCAGAACTACTTAAGTGAACGCTTAGCTATGTATACACAACGCTTATAATTTTACAACAAAATTATATGCCTACATGGAATCTGTGACTTCAGAACTACTTAAGTGAACGCTTACCTATGTATACACAACGCTTATAATTTTACAACAAAATTATATCCACGCCAAATCTAGCTCATACATTATGCGTAATTGCATAACACATATTTTGTATGTGTAGTAGAAGTGCACGTTCCTGAATAAGAGAGAGAGGGCATTTACTCCCTCCTTACCACGCGTTAAGGAATGCTCTACTTTAGATATTATCAAATTAGATAATGATGCATTTACTATTATGTTTGAAACAATAGTTACGTACAATGTATGTTGAAGTGAATTAGACAAATTTCAATTCATATAACTTACCTAATCAGCATTTTAGAATATTTGGACATCTGGAATTTATAATCCGTCAATGTCACATTTTAAGTAAAACTGCTAACTCCAGAAATCGTTTGCTGCATTAATTCTCCTTCTTAATAGAAAATGCAGAACGCTGCTTCGAAATTAATTGATATTATTATACAGTTTGTTCATCAAAGTTTCTCTCTTTTATTGCATGGATCAAGCAAAGCAGTAATAAAATTCAAACACAAATGGAGATGTGTAAAATGAGCATTTTAACTATTAGTGAAAATATAGGCCTTGGGTTCAATTATAAATGCTGGCCACATGGAATGGGCCAATATAGAAAAGTTAACATTTTGCAATTTTATTGCTGAAGAAATTACTACACTAAAAAAAATGCAGCATTGAAACAACATTACAAATTCAAGGTCGTTTGATGGAAATTTTCATTAATTGATGTGAATATTATTGGAAAAATGTAAATGAGATATCTTAATATACTTTTAGTAAACCCGAATATAGTAAACCACCGCATGGAATTAACAATTATTAATGTCCCAGCCGTTTACTATATCCGGTCTCAACTGTATTTTATACTCTGTATTAATGTTTTTATCCATTTATCATTATTATTTCATTGTATCACATTTTCAAATGTACAAATATTAATTTAACTTAAACGGCTTTCCTGTCTACATATGTAAAATTACATTAAACCATTCAGAAAGAATTACATTTGAATATTTTGTTACGTTTTTTATTCGAAGCAATCAAGACTAACTCTAAATGCGTGTATAGATAAATATTGGGGAATTATGCACAAACGTAGTCTCCATAATGACCCAGGTCTGATGATGCTACAGTAATTAGATAGATTTGGAAATTATTATTACTTTTGCAGGGTGGGCCAGGCCAACAATAAGAAACCTCGCAAAATAGCATATTTAAAATAAATTCAATATTTATTATCAGTTTGTGTTGCAACTTATATTGAACAAACTATTTCAGGTTTTCAATGTTGATTTTGTTGTTTTTCCATACACTTTCTGTTTTTCAAATTGTTTTTCATGTTCTTAATATCATACTGATTATTGGTATTTCAGTTGACTGCGGGTCAAGTTAAAACAAATGTGGGTTTGGAATTGAGTAAATATTGACCACAACTACATAGCCATTGGACCAAAATCGGAAAACGTACATCGACTGCGGGCTGGGCTGAAATATGCTGCTTGCTTCCAGCATAACATAATATGAACACAAAACACTGATGTTTACGCCATGTCGTTTTGCATGACGTTTCTGCAGTGGCGTTAGTTGGCATGAGAAAAATTTCGGCAGCGTACAGTTCAAGCACTTGGTATAAATTTGTGAAATATATTTCCTTCATAGGAAGTATTCAAACACTTATGTTATTTAGGATGCTGCTGCTTTTTTAGCAAGTTAAATGAAGTTGGAAGGCATGAACCAATTTTTTCATAAATAATCAGCACTCAATGAGAAAAGTCTCTATCTGTTATGACACTCTTTAATTTGGCAATGCTATATATGTAGGCCAAATATCATTAAACAATATTCATTATTAATTTCTTACTTTATAAATTTGTGCTCATTTTAGCAAATGTATGGTATGATTTAATTTTAACACTCGAATCATAAAACGAAATAAAATGAACAACGATTACTCCTTAAGAATAAAATTTCAAGTGAAGTTTCAAGTGGGAAAATTATGTAATAGAATCAACATTTTTACAATTAGCAAATTCAATGAGATTATCAACATATTTAGAAGTATATGTACCTGCTAGTGTTTTTGCTGAACGAATAATGAAGCAAACAAAAATGCTTAAAATTCATCTTGACCTATTTTCACTTTTCTAATATCAATAAATATACACAGTGGTATAGCAAAGACGGGGTCGTAAAAAGTGGATGTTATTTTCTCACTAAATTCTTATGATATTATACCCCATTAGTGGAGTCGTGCATCAAAAAAGGCGCCCAACTTGCTTACCCTAAACTGGATAAAAATTTTGTAATTGTCAATTCTCACAACGTTATTCTGGATTCAATTTACCAACTGACATAGAAAGACAGTTTCTATGCAATTGTGTATGATAATATAGAAGTCTAATTTTCGTCTGCAAGTCACAGAAATCATTAAAAATTCTGACAATTTCTGAAAAAATGATGGGGCGAGCTTCATCCAATAATTTTGGCTCTTTCTAAAATTTGGAAATGTAAAAAAAGATGTTTCCATGACTAATTTGAAAAATACAATCACGTAAAGTTTCTTTTGAATAAATTGTATTATTGCTCTTTGTCTTTGTTTACATAACAATTTTTTTCAGTAAAACTAAACATTATCGCCCTAAACTGAAATTCATATCATGTACAGAAAAATGAAAAATGCCAGTAAACATACTTTACATTTTCCTAAATTCATGTACATTGCCAATAGCATTACATTTTGGTCTTTCACTCTTTACATATTTGCAACTATTATTACCGTGATTTCAATCAAGATCTTTATCACTGACGGCATAAAATCTTTGTTAATGCGAATAAATGAATTAATATCTAGAAATTCATTGCGTTCGTTAATAATCAATCGTTAGAATTTTGTAAGTGTTTTGCCAGTCCTGCTGTCCTTTTGCGCTTCAATGAGATGTAGCCCTTAATTTAAAATATTTTAAATATTTGCTTGGAACTAATATTTGAGTTCAATTCGTTTAATTTTAGCAGGAAATGAGATTTCTTTCCAATTTTCATTCTATTTCACTTGATATATCAATAACCAAGTAATATAAATTATTGATCATCACTCAACCTTCTCAATACGTTACATCTGCGGATAGAAAACAATCATACTAATTTTAAAGATATTCATTTAATTCTTAAAAGCTTTTTTCTATTTGTTGCATTGTCGCACAGGATTTTTTATTTTTTTATAGATTTTTAAAGTGTTTTAGAGTAAACGTTTGGCCAAGTAAGGTTAGCTTCGTATTTAATGCATGTAATATATATTTGTAATCATTTTGATATCAAATGTCTGTCAATCAATATTATGAGTTAAATATAATTTTATATCTGGGCATTAAATGCTCACTGCTATGCATGATTTTAAACGGAGTGCATCATCATATGGAATCTAGATTCTCACATTAAAAACAAAATAACGAACACTATAATTCGCAAAAATTGCTACCATCGTTAAACACGGAATTAGCGTTTATAATTAACAAAGGGGATTTGTTAGACTCAATTATTAATTGTTTCTAAATAGTAGCTCTCTTTTCAAAAGGCTATGTGGAAAATACAGTAGCTGTTGTACTTATTTAGATGTAAATTAACCCTAAGCAGCCTGGCGTCCTCGTAACCCTAATCATCACCAAACGTTTCTTATGTACTTTGGTAAAAATACCCCAGGTTTATTTTTGATATATGAATGCTATGGTAAAAATAAAATTTTTAGACCGACATTTTGCTGACGTCAGCATTTTCTGCAAAAAAATTGGTAAAAATGCTAAGAGGTGTCTTATGTCAAAATGATTATTTTTGGTCAACTTCAAAACACAAATTATAAGGTCTAGTAACAAGATAAGTCATATTCATTTGTAGTTATTAATGCTGCATTTTTTGTTTTTTTCTAGTCATTTTTATATTTCTATATTAAAATAAATGTCAATCACCATTTAAAAAATAGTCATAATTCCTTGACAAAAAACGCTTTCACCCTAAAATGTTCACAGAATGTGTAAAACGAAATTTAATTTGGTAAAAAGTTCAAACAACATTTTAAATTTTATTTAACAAAGTTATTAATAAAAATTTGCCTGGGGGTAAATTTACCCCCGACCTTTGAAGAATAGGGTTAAAATGACAAACCATTTTCCACATTTACAAGGAGTTTTCGCCAAGCGTATTAGGAAATTTGCAGTAGTTGAAACCGAATTTTTGAAAAAGATTTAAATCCCACCAGTCCGAGGTTAATCGATGTAATGATTAAGAATGTTGCGCAATAATAATCATTTCTGAGGTGAAATTTTTTTCTATACAATTGTTTATTTTGTAAAAGTTTAAAATTCGATATAGAAAGATTGAATCCTAATTCCTACTTAGCGTCATCAAAAGCTCGTAATATGCGCGCGTTTTTTCCGAAAATACAAACGAATATCTTATATGCAGTTGATTCAGTGTAAAAATGCGTTGCAATAGGAATATGTAGAATTGAGCACACTGCTAAACGCATAACCAGACCACTTTTATTTAAAAAGAAATTCTGCAAATTTATTGTTAGTTGCCCGAGAGCACGTCAGCGTTGGAAGAAATAAATTCTAATGAACGTTTTCTCAACTGAATGCATTCGCTTTTGGCTTTTTATATAATTACTTATTTCGCCAATTTTACTATTGTTTCACTCGTTGACATATAAAGCCGTAATCAATTTTAGCTAGAAAGCTATTAGATGTTCTGATTAATTCGTTCCTTAAGATCAGCTCTTCTAGAAGACACCGATTTTATAAGTTATATGATATTTACACTTTGTAGAAATCAACTTTGCAATAACTCGTATTGCCTCAGTAATTACTGTCAATGTGGTTCTCAAACTGTGTAAAACAGAATATTTCTGCCTTATAGTTTAGGCCTGAATTGATTGAATATGACAATGACCTGGATGGAGTATCAGCAAGTACATAAATCATATTTATTTGTATTTTTGCGAGCTTTTGTCCTTAGATTTATTATTTGGAAGTGGTTTAAAAAACTATAATGCTTGCGCTCTTACTTGGGCTCTGAAAAGTTGTAGATTTTTCGGTGTATTCTTAATAATAATGAAATGTAATTATTAAGTTATTTCAGCTATGTGGATTTAATTACGTAAATGATACTGAACTGTTTTCAGCTTTGGAACTAAGAATAAATGAGTGTAATTGTGGGAAAAGGTTTCTTCTCAGTTAGTTTCGGTGCGTTTGAGATTGGAAGGACACGAATAGACGGTGCACTTTACGCCATGCAGCCGTATAAAATTGAAGTTATATAACACCATATCTGTTCTGCAAGGCAGTGTAATTAATCAAACTACGTTTGCAAAAAGTCCAGTGTTATTTTACAAATCTACATTAAAGCTAAGTCCCACTAAAAATCGTCTTCGTTCTAAGTAAATTTTTGAAATTGGATCCCTTTTTTCTATCATAAATGGGTCATCATTTTGACAAACTTCTGAATCCAGCAGAAAAATTCTAATGATAACGCTGTAGGTAGTACAACCAACTCTGTTAAGTTATGAAGGATCTGCACACTGCCAAAGACTATCGCGATACCAATGGTCCTCCCATGTTGGAGATGACCAAAAGACGTCAAGGTTGTGAAGACATTCCTACACAAGTACAAGTCATACGTTAACAACAAAAAGAAAGCAAAAGCTATAATTGAAAGAGATGACTACAGGAAATCCCACTTGCACGATCATTAATTAATAGCATTTCTTTATTGATTTTTTCCTTTCTTAGTATCAATTTAAGATTGTTCTAACTTTTATTGTGAATATGTGGAAATACTACCGATTATATATGCCTTTATTTGCCAAAGTTGAGCTAGTTCAAGTGCAATATAAGTCAACCCTTAAAAAATTAAGACCAAGTTTGATAATAAGGTTTTGTCCTGTTCACACAAATATGAACTAAATGATACCTTACATATTATTATATATGCATCCTTAGATTTCATCTTTCGTTAGCGCTCTCTCTCTCTATCTCCTAACTTCTTTCTTGGTCATTATACATGTATTTACAGGATCTGAATTGGGTTCTTGTTCTTATTCGCTAACTTTGAAAAAAAATTTCTACAAACTCGAAAAAAAATATGAAACGAAGTTTTTTTTACAAGCTGTCAAGAATTTTTATTTATTATGTCTTGCTTGAGTGAGTGATATTACGTAAAAAAGTGATGTCATATTGTGCAATAAATTTAATAAAGGTTTGTGAGATCACAATCTAATAGGATGCGTGGGCTCAACAATATGCGCAAGGCTTAATGTTTATTAGTTTACTTGCGCAATATGGTGTCAAGAAATAATGCTATTTATCTACCCACCTGTTTGAATCTCGTAAGATTTACTATTTATCAAACTGGAGTGATATTAAAAGAATATTTTTTGCAAATAAATTAAATCTGATTGATAGACTTTTTTGTAAAAAAGTGTTTAGCATGTATCCATTTTATAGTTCCTTTGTGATAGTACGTATATACGCAGGATTTTCAAAAAATTGCCTCCGCAGGTTAGGTCTACTGCCAAATATCTTAGCATATCTCCATTTTTCTTTCAATATGCTTTACCTTACAGCAATC
>CABFPE010001383.1:0-39767 GCA_900660155.1 Hofstenia miamia | reverse complement strand
CCAATACATATTTATAATTTCCCTTAGTGTAGTTAATTGTAAAATATTTATTTACCGCTTTTGTCATACTGATGATGATTCCTTGTACCGGTAGACAAAACCGGTCTAAATTTTTAACTGTAAGGCTGGGAGCTAAGATACGCTGGTTACAAAAATCTCTGAGGGTCCGTGGGCAATAATATGGCGTTAAAATGCTTTCCGTGTGTTCTCTCCGATCAGTTCTTTCCAACTGAGATTGTAAGTAATGGCGATTCTTAAAAATTCCCTTAGTAACAACATCTAAAATATCTGGGAGATAGCAATAATAATAACCAAAAAAATAATCTGATTGCATTTAATCAAATTTTGCACCATCTCATTTTGAATAGAAAATGTATCAATATTGCTGAACTCAAAGCTTACGGAAATATTCAAAAAATGGAACAAAAATATAGATATCGTCGGCATATTTCATAATCGCGTTTCTTTCACCAGTTCCTTGCAATCATCAACCTTGTCTCATTCTGGAATTGCTACTGGAAGTTGCAGATAATCTTAAGATAGCCAAGCATGCCACATTTTGTCTTGTTTCAGGAATTCAGTTTACTTCTTTCTATGCTGAATCCTTTGGATGTTGGTCGCCTCTTGCCATCAAACATCTTCAAAGAATTTGTCTGCTAACAATGAACATAAGTTTTGAAATCGGAAACTTCTTTTAGCAACTATCAGTGATCTTTCAGAAGGGTAATTCCATCCTCGTAAAGTCACACTCTTTAGTTTTTAAGCCAACAGTTTCAGTAAACCATCAATCATGAAGATGTCAATTTTTCTTAATCTGATAATTGTGTTTGTTTTGATATTGATTTTATTCTTTTGAAATTATTAAATCTTTGTACAGTTGATTTTATATGATTTCTTTGTAAACTAATTTATACAAATATTTTAATCTTTGTAATGTTGATTTTGTAAATGTGTTATAACTTTGCAAATCTTTGGAATATATTATTCCTATTTTGCTGTATTTCAATTTTTTGCACAAAGATAAGTTACAGGGAAATTTAATCTACTACTGCATGGTGCATTCATGTCTTTTTTTAGTTACAAAGACTTTTAATAAATGTAAGTACTCATTAAAACACATATACGCAAGATAACATCAACGATTCTAGATCTATAATGCATGCAATACATATTTATAATTTCCCTTAGTGTAGTTAATTGTAAAATATTTATTTACCGCTTTTGTCATACTGATGATGATTCCTTGTACCGGTAGACAAAACCGGTCTAAATTTTTAACTGTAAGGCTGGGAGCTAAGATACGCTGGTTACAAAAATCTCTGAGGGTCCGTGGGCAATAATATGGCGTTAAAATGCTTTCCGTGTGTTCTCTCCGATCAGTTCTTTCCAACTGAGATTGTAAGTAATGGCGATTCTTAAAAATTCCCATTAGTAACAACATCTAAAATATCTGAGAGATAGCAATAATAATAACCAAAAAATAATCTGATTGCATTTAATCCAATTTTGCACCATCTCATTTTGAATAGAAAATGTATCAATATTGCTGAACTCAAAGCTTACGGAAATATTCAAAAAATGGAACAAAAATATAGATATCGTCGGCATATTTCATAATCGCGTTTCTAGAATATATAATCTCGCATTATTTATATGATTAATAATATGGGGACCTAGAATTAGCCCCGCTTGTACTCCACGAAGGATTTTTCATTTGTTGCTACGGCTATGGAGATATTTATCCATGATGCAGAAGAAACTCTCAGTTAATTGTAGCAAAGAAAGATTATTAAGTAACTTCAAATGTGAAATCCTATCGAACACCTCAATAAAATAAAAAAACTGCAACTAGACTGCATCGATGCCATTTAGTGGCATCATTAACTTCACTGTGATATGACCAAACTTTTCGAAAACAAGAACTAATAGGAAGATAGGTTTCAAACACATTACCCACCAGTAATTAATTGTTTATGCCGTTGCTTATAAAAAGCTTGTTTGAATTCCTGATTTCGTAATATTAAACCCATTGTTCTTCCAGTGAAAAAAAGGCTTTTTAGTATCCAATATATTTTCTTCCATTGGAATAAAGTGTCGTTGTTTATGTCACTTGTGACCACATGATTAAGATGCAGAGATGGAATTAGATCAGATCTCGGATCGGAGCGGATCGGATCGAATCGGATACAGATTGGATCGCATCTACATTTTCAGAAAATTTCGTATTTGTTTCGGATCCAAAATTCTTTTAAAAAATTGTGTATATTGTATCTTTTATACGTTACACACATATTTATCCTTGAATCCACTAAATGTCTTAATAGCCTTAATCTAAGTGAAATTTTGTAATTGAATTTAAATGTTCATACACCAGGTTCCGTGATATTCTATAAAACAACTTATAAAATTGGTGACGAATATTTCAAATCTAAAAATGCGGTTCATGTAAGCCACTACATAAAGGTAAAATTGTAAATCAACCAAAAACATTTGTTTGTATAAACTTGCAAATGGAAATGCAGAAGAAACACAGAGAAGCAAGTGGAATACCTTAGTTGCTGCAAACACCGCCAAATTTATTAATACTAATATAATTATAATATTCTCATGTAAGATGCACTATAAGCAACTTGCAATGGCAAGATCAACTTAGTTTTCAGAAGGTTCACGATTATTATAATCATAATACAAAAACTTTTATAGTAATAATAGAGCATTAATTTATTTAATGTTGCTTTTATATAATTTAAAATTTGAAATCTAAACTAGTATCCAATTTCAATGAAAACTAAAATTCAAAATTTATATTTAAATGTTAAATTTAGTTTGAAAAAATGAATTTTTCTATCACGGATTTTACAGCAATTCTTTTAATGTCATGCAATATAAATTTTGGGTTTATACATAAAATTGCAATTGTTTGTGCTATTCTTGTTTTCATCTCCTTAGCTGCCATTTTGAAGTAAGGCTTTATCTTGCTGCAATTCTTAATTCACAGTAACATTGCAAAATTGTGATTTTTGGATTTGGACATAATAAAATTAATAGATTGGTAATGCCATAAGAAACTCATCTATTTAACCTCTATTAAATATTTTTTATTATAGTTGATGACAATTTTAGGAACTAGGTTACTACAAAGCTTACAAATAAGCAAAGAAATGAATGAATATTTCAAAATTTAACATTGATTTTTCAATACATTGCTTTTGTTATGTAGGATTCATTACATTTGAGTTGATTTGCATGCACTACTAATACCTCAGTCAAAGCCTGACCCTGTCCTCCGCTGCCGTATATCGTACATTCCAATTTTTGATCTCAAGACAGTGTTGAAGCACTTAAAATTTTCTATTCGCATTTGAAAAAAGACATAAATATATTTTAAGTCTATATATATTTATTGTTATAATACTTATTTACATTCGGATATGTTTCGGATCAAAAACTAGATTTTTTTTAAAATTCGGATCGGATCCGGATCATGAAGTCTCGGATCCGGACCAGATCGGATCCTAAAATTTTGGATTTCGAATCCATCTCTGTTAAGCAGTGATGAAGCAATAGATGAGGCAATTCAAAATAGCATATATTGGCAAAATTTAGCTTTATTTTTTTGCATAATTTTGTAGTTTTTAAGTATATTTTTTATGCAAACCATTATTCGGGTAGTTACTATACTTTATATATAAAAATATATATATTAATCAAGGAAATAATAAAGCTGTTTCAATCTGATTTCTAATATATATTTCTGCAAATTTTAGTCCCAGTCTTGTTTAAAATAGTAAAACAGTTCAAGAACTATTTTGTTTGACATCTAAGAGTTAACATTATATATATATATATATATATATATATATATATAAATCGACGGAGCCAACTAGATATTAGCTTGAATGGAATCTATTTTTCTTCACTTTTTAAGATTCCATCGATGGGGTATGACGTGGGTATGACGCTTACATCAGAAAAAATTCTGCTCAATGTTTTGATACGGTTAAGATATTCAGGGAAGGATTAAAAACAGAATTACTAATAGAAAATCATTAAATTTTACATTTCACTGCTCATTATCAGTGTATATTGTTGGAAATACCTCATTTGTAGAATACATTATGATAGAGAATCCGAGAAAAAAATTGAAAAATGTAACTTGTATTATTTGATACCATCTTAGAATTTTGTCATCATTATCAGAACCATAGCAAAGCAAAAAAAGCAGCGCTGTCGCATTCCAAATGAGTACTCAATCTTATTTTCTAATAAACTAGGATTTTACAGTGTTTCCATTGTTTTATGCTTAGACTACATTTTTCTCTTGTCATTATCCAAAGCATGTGCATATTACTTCAGGTAACTAATTCTAGAAAATCCTGAAAATTGTCGCTAAATAGATTCTCGCATAATGTTTGTGATTGACGTTGATTAAAAATGGAATTAACACCTAATTTCAAAATTATGCTCAGTTTTACTATTGTCTAGATTTAATTGTAGACACCATTTTTTCGGTAAAAAATGCTAGAAGCACTTCGTAGTTTTATGACCCAGTCCGAAACAGAAATATTATGAAAAAACAACAAAATCGATATACATTTAAGAGTCTGCAATGGTTGTTGAATACAAACTGCAAAATAAACTGATAATATAAATGGAAATTGAAATACACAGTTTTTAAGATTAGTTAAAAATTTTGACACACACTTTAGCAAGGGTTCACTTATTTTTGGCCCACAGTTCTCATTAATATTTTTCTTCAGGTCCATCCAATACGTGGCCGACGGATTTTACAGTTTATCATGGTCAGCTAGCAAACTTGGCCATACCTTCCAAATTCGATTGGATGGCCCTCAAAGAGAATTAGCAGAGCGGAATATCAGCGATCATGCTTTATCTGGTCATGTGAAAAAATCGTTTTTATGTAACACGCATCTTTCTTATACTTATTTAAGGAATAAATTGTTTGCATTATTCTAAAATATCTGTGGGGTACTAGAAGTACACCAAAACATGTCCAAATATTAAAGAAGTAAAGAGGTTCTACCTCTAAAATTGCTAATATTCCAAATAACTATATGATTGTATCATACTTATCCATCTATTACCAAAAATTAGTGGAAGTATTTGTAAAAAATCGTATTTGGGAAATGGTTAGCCCAATAATGAATACGAAAGAGCCTTTGTCCTTTATGGGCCTAATGTCGAATGCTGAGAAAGATAATGATTGTAAAGAAACTTTAATTGGACTACTATACCTAATCAATTGAATCAAATGTGACAAAATATTCGGCGGGAAAAATCCTGTTACACTGCAAACAAGTCCTATATATATTTTAATATAGTATTCGCTGTTGGGTGTAGCGCAGTTTGATGACCCAAAAATATATTATTTTCCCACCACCGAATTCCTGGTTTTATATATTCAAATCTTAACATTAACCGTATTTCACAGCATTGGGAACTTCTATTGGACACCTCATGTTGTGATGTCAATGTCAAACCTAAAGAACTACATCTTTAATCACAGAGTTTAAATATGTTATCTATGTTAGAACCAAATTTGTCTTAATGATTATTATTACTGCAATACCTAACTTGTGTTTTTAGAACAATTTATTCTTAGTACTTCTATTGAATAGAAGGATTAAGCATTAGTAATCTTGGTTGTTATATCACAACGATGATTTTTCTTTTTTTGTGTTTTATGTATTGGTATTTGTTAATACAAAACTACAGTATTAACCAAAAAATATCCCAATAGAGCACAAAGAGATCCATGTAGTGTTTAGGAGATCTGAATAAAGCACAAATAGATCCTCATAGCGAATAAGAGATCCGAATAAGGCAAGAGAAGATCCAACTAAGGAAAACGTCATCTCAATTGTGCAAATAAATATCCAACATGTATTTTGCAAATATCATTATGAAAAACACTATACAGGGTGTTTCAAAAGTCTTGGGAACATTAAAAATGCGTATATCTCATGAACTATTCCAGGTAGAAAAATGAAACTGGTGCCATTTTAAAGCTTGTGTAAACAAGTTTTTGGTCATACTAATGAGTGTTGTCTTATCTTTCCAGGTGCAGTGATGGCGTTCTCTTAACAAGAAAAGGCATTTTGCGTCCTCCAATTTGCAAAGACTGAATCGTGGACAGGTGTTCAGCGTGCATTTCGCAAGAAATTTGAAAAAGAAGCCCCTGAAAGGAAATCCATTGTCAAATGCCAAAAGAGAACATGTTTTGTGCCTGGTAGATGGATTGGGAGATCTGGGCGAGGTGATGACGTTCTCATGTCCTGGCCTTGTAGATCTCCAGATCTTAACCCATGTGATCTTTTTCTTTGGTGCTTTGTCAAGCAACAAGTTTATGTGCCGCCCTTTCCAAGAGATATTGACGAACGGCAGTTGTGGGAACCATTGACGTCGAGATGCTGGAACGTGTTTGGCAGGAATGCCGTGTGACAAATGGTGCTTATATTGCGAAACTTTGAAGATTCCCGACAAAACTTGAAACTTTAACCTTTCCATGGCACCAATTTTATTTTTCAACTTCTAATAGTTTTTGAGTTTTTAAAAATCGTTACGTTCAATAGACTTTTGAAACACCCTGTACATTGAACAAAAATCAAATTGTCAATTTTTAAGGATGACTTCGGTAAATAAGGTGTGCACATTTTGTGCAAATCAAGCATGCACAAAGAAAAATGTGTTTTCTAGCAATAGTTAATTTACTGTGATTTTTGATCATAAGTGGCTTTATCAGAGCCTCCTTTGAGATAACAAAGGGCCTGAGAAAGGACAAAAACCTGAAGAAATCCAACGATATTGATTCAGTTGAAGAGGAATATATTCCTGGTGGATTTTAAACTCAAATTATGGACTTAACTTCAGTAATTGTTATTTTTGAAAACTTTATAATTGATTTTCTCAAAACTAATTTTTCAGATGATATTTAAAACCAATTAGGGTCATTATCCTTAAGTCTAAGATCATGAAATTTATCCAGTTTTCAGAGTATTGTACGTTGGTGGTTTTGAGCCAATAGTTTGTGGAAATGTTGCATACACACAGTGTTACAGCTTTTGAAATTCCAAAGTGGGCTTTTTTTCGCGTAATTCACAACAAAAAATTCCCAGACCCATAATTTTTTTAGGCATGCGTTCGAAAAATAATGCTATTCATATGTAGAATGTTGTGGAAAAAATCAGAGTCCTATGAAGTTGATTAGCTTAGGAATTCGATATCAAATAGTGCATGATCAGAGCTCATTTCCGGGCTGCATAAATTATGCTAATGAGCTAATTTGCATATTTTTTGTGAAAATGTTTTATTCACTCTAATGAATCTTCCTATACATCAAAAACTTAAAATATGTCTACTCTTTCGATTTTAGCAAAATGGGTTAACCAAGTGTCATAAAGATGTGCCGAGCTGGAATAAAGTAAGTTGGGACGGATTCAGGCTGGGCGTAAGTTTTTCGGTTTTAGTTATTAAAGGGCTAAGAAGGAATGAAATTTCTAAAGATGATCCTGTCAGAAATGAAAGAAATTAAACTAGGAACAATTAAAAGAGGAACTGTCTGCAGGCGAAACGCAATTCACCAACTGAACCACGGCACACATAAGTGTGTTAGCTGACTCCCTGATTGATTGCATCAGGGATAGATGGCAACGATGTATGCCTAGTTGCTGTTCAAAAATTCTATGAACGTTCCTCTCCGGAATATTGGAGGCGCGTGAGCATCAGAGGAAGAAACAATTGCAAATGCATTCGATGATTGAACTGACTATAGAGACTCAATAATCAGCTTAGACTGTTCTTTGTTAAAAAGTGGGCAACCTGATTTCTGTGCATCATGTAGAGAATAGGTTTTCTCAAGCTTGGATAAAAGACGTGTGATGTTACTTACCAAAAATTGATATTGAACAAACTTGGTGTTGAAGGTTTTTAAAGTGGCAGTTGGACTTCGGTTAGTTGCATAAAAAAGTTGAACGAATTCAAGTCTGGAAGGCAAATCCATTACGTTCACTAGTAATAGACAAAATATCAGTCCGAAAAAACAAGCACAGATGAAATGGAATATCTGTTATTAATATTTAACGTTGTTATTGGTGATCACGAGATCCAGATAAATGACTGAGCAAAGTGCTTCATTTTGTTCAGTTCACTATCAGTTGTTATTCTAAAAATTTTCAAGCGTTATAGTGCCCCTGATATTCTACGTTATGCAAAATGCTGCGTAGTAAGAATATTACAATAATTCATAAAAAATTATTCGTTGCTTTTAGCCAGCCGTATATATATATATATATATATATATATATATAATGACCTATATAAATATACTTATTGTATATAATTATCCCCTTCAGACATGCACATTGTATGGAAGTGCTAGTTTTAGTTGTTTCTGATGACATTAAGAAATTTCTACTGTTAGTATTGTGAACTTATCATGTCATTTTGTGCCAAAGTCATAATATATTAATGGCAATTTTTTGTTAAAAACATTTTATTTAAATTGTCTTACGAATTATGACTTTGAAATCATGCAAAAGCTTGTTTCTTGTCAGAAGCTATATTATGATTTGCTTAATTTTCAACCTAAATCTCAGGGAGTTGCTGAGTAAAATATATTTTATTGGAAATGCAAATATCTGTAAAGAAATGCATCTTTTAAAATATTTGGGTTTGAGCAAAGCCAAAATAAATAAGTTTAAATTTTAACAAAAAATTCTATAATTATGATCAGATAAAATGAATTGTTACCATATTTAAAGCTATACAATGTGCATTATTATGATGCCAATACATTTTTCAGTACTGAAAAAATTGGCATATATAATCTAAAATTTACAGAAAGTAGAAAAAATGAAAATTGTTGACTCGTATTACCTACACACATTATTGATTAAATGTCGTAATTTAAAGTCAAATTATGCACTCTACACTGTGGACAACGTTGATTGGCCTAAACAGTAGTTATCCAACCTCATAATATTATTACTAAAAACATGTTTGCAGTATACCTCTACCACTATCTTGGAAATTCGGTGAATTTTCTAGGAGAATATTGACTTATTGATTGAATGTTTATGTAGTATGTATGCATAAATGATATGGAACGTTTGATCCTGTGATTTTGTATTACCCTATATGGTGAAATGAAACCACACATGTACTCAGTGGACAATATTCTGTGAAAATCTCAATGAAAAATTCTCCACATCAAATTTTATTTTGCTAATAATCAGATTCCCAGCTGTCACTGACAAATTAATTCGGGTCAAAAATTATTTGAGAATAAAAAATTTATCAAGTATAGTATACAGATTTTTGTTTATATGATCACTGGTTCGTATAAGAAATCCCTCAAGTTTCAAAGCAAAACCATTTTGAGACGTCATAAGACAGAAATATGAGGGAATAATTTTTTCAGGAGGGGAACATTCCCCCTAAAATGATCTAAATGACGCACTGCTTTCAAAATGTTTTGTATTTGCTTAAGGTAAGCAAATATACAATTGTATACAATTGCAAGTGTAGTAAGTAAATTTTTTTTCATAATGTGCTACTTATTATAGAAAAAACTAAAAATATTCACTTCAAAAACTCAATGAATAATAGCTTGCCATATTTAAAAATTACATATTTGAAATCAGCGTGAAAAGCTTTACAAGTTGAAATAATTTAAAAAATATGTAAATCTACTTGACATCCACCGCATTTTGTACCGTCTAGGCATCTAAATTCCTTTTTCCATTTGAGCTTTCTTTAGGGTTGATTTTTCACCAAATTCTTTGAACCTACCTTTTTTACTTTTCAATGAATTATCATATAGTTATATATTTCTAATTATAAAGCGTGGAAAATGTTTCAGTAGGAGAAGCAAATTCAGGATTGGTGGTGAAAATGCTTTTGTGGACCATACATTCAAGTTCTTGATTGGCCAATAAGACCTCCCGGTATTCACAAGCAAAATCTACGGGGATTGTGATTCATGAATTTATGAAAGGGGTAAACAATATAACTAAATAAAAGCAAACATAAAACGTCAATTTTAAATTGCTAGAAACATTACTTATACAAGCTCTTTCAGTTGAACAATTCAATGCAGAATAAAATTTTCCATTGTACTCTAGTAAATGGTAGCATAACTCTCTACTAAGATTGCTTTGAAGATGGGAAAACAAATTTCCACTTCATTCTTCAAATCGCTACTGTGGACATTTTTGCCCAGTACTTCGCATGTTGTAATTGTTTCGCAAAACTTTTTAGTTTTTAATTTTCATTCTATTTCAACAATTACATTTGTCCAAGTGGCGAGTATATTTACATTATTAAGTTGTTCCTAGTTCGTGTCGCTTACTGTATGCTACATATATATATATATATATATATATATATATATAATATATATATATATATATATATATATTTATATCTTGTATTTTATTCACTTTTATAGTGGGTAATGGATTTTAATTATCATAGGCCTTTATCTGGAATGCGAAATTGAGCTGCAATATGTGCATAACAACGAGTGATAAATAAGGACAACATCCAAATGTATCCTACATATCAAACTTCGAAAGCTATTTGATCAAAAAATCTATAATTAGCAAAATGAATTTTTAAATTTCTGACAAAATCATCCGAATGGACTTTCATTGGCATTGCCCGCTTTTAGCCAATATTTTATACTGTGTACACATATGCATTGTTTAACCATATCCGGCCTGGGAGAATATTCCCATTTTCCCCGCTCTTTTAATCTTTTGAGTACTGATCAAAAACTTCGAACTTGGTCCAAACTTTTATGGTGATCAAAAACCTTTAATAAAAATTTTCAAAATATCTTCTCATTTTATGTATGATATTGTTTTCCACCCAGGGTATAGTATTATTATTAGTAGTATGAAAAAAAATAAAGTAAACATGACAATTATATCTGATAAGTGAAGAATGAATTCTAATGAATTTCATCATTTCTAACAGCTAAACCCAATATTTAATATATTTCAAAAAAATTCTCAAAAGTAAAGATTTGATGATGTCATAAAAAATATTACTGTCCTAAAATTCTGAACCATTTCTAATATAAGAAATCTTTGTGAAAAGTTTCGTATTAATATCATAAATCCAATTAATTCCAGATAGTTCCTTCCCGGCCTAAGGAGTCCAAAAAAGCCCAGGTTGATTCAGGTCAATCGATTTATCAATTATAAAGTTGGTTCAAATAGAAAACGTTATTTTTGGACATTAAGCTTATCTTTAAATAACACCGCCGGATTAAATGCAAAATTTGCAATAATTCTGTTCTATTTTTAGAATTAACTATATAGAGGCTAAAACTACGATAAAATTTGACTTCACATTCCATTTTCTAATCTTTTCGTCTAGGGAATATTCATTATTTAGTTTGCCAATTTCAACACTTGTAGACTACTTAGGGAAGGAAATGCTTTAAAAATATATTTTTAGTGTGAGAGATTTAGAATATATTTGAATAACTTTGAATAAATTGCAGTTAATTTTGGTTCTCCTCCAATGACAAAATTAATTAATACAAAATAATTACAGTAACTAGCTAAATGGAAAGAAATAATTGGAATCTGCAAATTCCGCAATCCAACCGCATGGCTGCGTGACTCTCATTTCTCTGTCGCTGTCATCGATTGTGGACTAAATTCATGAAGCGAAATGATACAACTTCTGTACAGTTATCAGTGCATAAAATCCACGTACGTGTAGTGGGATTGTAATTAATTAAAATGCCATCGCCGCATGGCACAGCACGCTTTAACCGCATAGTAAGTTTTGATTGTGAAGACGAAAACCCACAGCAGCGAGCTCCTCGCTTGCTTGGAACAACTCCTTCAGTTTTAGAAAAAAGCAAATCAATGGATCAAACCGATCCACTAACGCCTACTTCGAAAAAGCGCGAGGACAATCCTCACGTATGGAGTACTGGAAATGTAGGCGAAGACACCGAACATTCATCTGCCCCTTTAGTAATTAGTGAGTGTGCTTCCAATCCTTCTATTCCTGTTCGGCGATCTAGCTATCAGGTAAGAAATTCTTATACTTTACTATTTTAATACCGTTTATAGCTTTTCACTCACAAGGTACTCATCAAACTTTTGTTTGATAGTAATTAACTGCAATACACAGTTCTCAAACATATTTTTGTTGAAAAATATAAGAAAATTCAACATTTTGAAGCTTTCTGCTTTCTTTATACGATTTCAACTGTCGACTGGATTGCCTTTTCCCAACCCACTTACTGTTATATTTGATGCAAACGCAGAAACATATTTTGGTAACTGCTTTAAGGCTAGTGCTGTTCAGCATTGCTGGAGCCAGCTATAATATATTACGCTCGTAGTTCAAAGAGAATTAACCTACAAAATTTATTTACAGATCTTGAAAGTCCAACAAATTACACCGTAATGTTGTAAACAAATTCCCTTTGCTTACGTTATTTCATGCAATATTCGGTCTATTGCTCTAAATTTCATTTTGATTTTTTTATCATTTTTACAGCGGACTCACTGATTTTGGTAAATTGGTTTATTCAAGCATATTAGACCAAAATAAAAAGTTATAAAGGTTGGAAAAACTCTCAGACATTTTAACTGAAATATATTTTGTTCTAATCTAGATGTTGTTATTGTTAATCTGGTTCAATAAATGAATATCTACATGAAATATATATGTATATACAGAGACATAATTTTGTGTCTACACAATATATATTTTTGTGCATGAAATTAAGCATGAACATTTAATTGTTATCGCTTAACTGAAACTTGTTAAATTCAAAACCATTAAATTGTTTTGAAATATTTGTCTGAATAACTTTTTCTTTGTATATTTCATTTTATGTAGGACTTTAATTAGAATTCTTGACAGTGATACATTTGAAGATCTGTGTACATAAATGCATGTATGCTACAAAATTAACTTCAAAAAATGCTGAATATATATAGGCCTATATATATATATATATATATATATATATGTTCATTAAACAAAAACAATGAATTTAAATTCAGCTTCAGTGCTGATACTTTTCTATAAATCTTCTGTTTGAAATTTATTTAGAATTATAGATAATTCCACGGCTATTGGATAAAAATTTCAAAACAACTATATGACATGGCGTTATAACAGCGAAATTAAAAATCAATTTTTTTCCATGACCTTGAAACGTATACATAACTATTTAAAACTTTTTGCTATTTCGCAATATTAAAGTTTTTGGAAAAATCTAGCAATTTGAGTGCTCGAACTGCATTAAATAACCCTAGAAACAAATTCAAATTTGAAAGCGCTAAATACAAATTGTTGGAGATTTGCATACGAAATATAATATATGCACCTAAATTTCAATTATTTGCATTTCAATTGATTGGGGGCATATTTCACTTTTAGAATGTAAAAAGTTAATTTTGTAGCCAAATTTTCCCCTTTGTTCGGAATTATGACCTAATCCAAGTAACTAATATCATACATAATTCATATCTGTAAAACATCGGCGAGGTTCATGTAGAATTAGTTTGAGGTTTCTTCATTGTATATATACTCTAAACTTAAACTACATTGGAATTTTTACAATATGTTAGGCTTCCTTAAAAAAAAACTTTAAGTGCTTATAATTCAGGAACTAATAAGTATGTTCAAATTCTGAAAACATCACAGGATGTAGAGTGTCTTCTTTTCCATATAAGCTTTAAGTCGTGAACCCTCACCCTGACCTAACTGGCGGTGCGGCTATCGGGCATTGGGAAACTTTTCTAACAAAAGTAGTTTGAGATTAGCTATTGCTCCCTTAGGATTTACAAATCATGATTATCTGAACCTTAATTATAGGGCCACCTTGATTGAATTTCAAAAAATCGGAATTTTCATCGAAAAATAGTTCATTTGTCAAGTACTTTAGACAGAGTAGTAAAGTTCTGCAAATGTTCATCATTATATTCGATCACATTCACCGACAAATATGTCCTATTCTATGATTTCCAAGTTCACTAATAGGCTTAGAGACAATAGTTAGGAAGCTGTTTGTACCTATAAAAGGACATGAGCATTTTAAGGTTACCTACGTTTATACAAGACAAATAATTACAATGGTACGTAGCTTCATGTAACTGGTAAATTTCTGTTTTTTCTCTATGCAGCAATTTGGATTTACTAGTTCTGCATAAGGATCTATAAACAAATGCACATAGTGTTAACCTGCGCTTACTTGCCTTTATAACAATTCTCCTTAATTAAGTGGATTTAGGCCTACATAGTTGTTGCAACTAATTTTATGGTGGTTCGAACTTGTACCAAGTGGAGAAGTAGTAAACATGTCAAACGTATGAAAAATTGATCGACAACTGAAATTATTAATAATCCGAATAAATTAGATGTTGTTGGACGTTATGTGGCGACTAAATGGTCTTTCAATATTTCATGTAAAAATTTGCAAATTGTCATTTCAACTGTTATGTACGTTGACACGTTGTAAAGTAATCATCTTTATTCCACTTAGCAGTCCTCGACTACTGATCCCAAAAGAGAATGTAATATTAATTTTTAGACTTTCTATTTTCATTTCGAAAAATAAATTGTACGAAATGTTCATATTACGTTGAATCTAATAAAAGAAAAACGAACATGTCACAGTTAGATTATGTAACTGAGGCTGTCTTTTGCCTGGGACAGTTAATGGCATTACGTTTCTGTGTCACACTTCCTGCTTTTCATAGAAATTATCTGCATGTCAGAATACAGTCGAAGGTAATTATGTAAATTTAAATACGATTTTAAATGCAAATGGGAATCACAGAAAAAACCTGAGGAGTATGCACTTGCGACTCGTCTACAATAAATTAATAGACGTATATTGCGCCTTGACAAACGTTAAGTTGTTTATCTATTAGGCTTCAACGGTACTTGAATTATTGCAAATCTGTACTTTGCGTTTATGATATAATGATCCTGTTGGTTTATCAATGCAGAAGAAAGCGGCCAATCTGTTGCAAACAGATAGTGATAGCACCGCGAATAAAATGCGTTTCCAACTAACGCCTCACTGCGTAAGAACTCAAAGCGGTTATTTACAAGTATTCTTAATTTGTTTTTCCATGATATTTCCTAAATCAATTGCACTGAACGTTTCAAAAGTAAAGAATCAGTTTTCAGGGTTTACCTGAAATTGATTCTCATAGCTGGACTCAACGAAGCTTTCACTTAATAAAAGGGTTTCCTATATCATGATAGCTGTTTACATCATGGTTTAATAAATGTACTGTGCAAATTAAATATCACAGTGTCTTAGATATTGATTTAGGCTTGCACAATGAAAATACAATTATGCTTTATCCTATAGGGAATCTTCAGTTTCATGGGACTGGAATATTCGACACAAAATCTTTGGGAATGTTACTATCATGGGTCTGGGGATTTGGAAAACTATTTCAGCACCATTGGCACTAACATGGGACTGGGGTCATAATTGAAAAATCCGAGACCATGGATTTCATAATATTGCTTATAACTTTGGCCAAAATAGTTACGCTGTGCTACCAAATTGGAATGATGTTACAAGAAAACTGAATGAGACTGAGACCAATTACAATGCGACTGGGCCATGCACAGCTCTACCATTCTAATTATGAAAATAGATATTGTTACTATAAACCTTTTCTTAAGAAACACAAATTCTAAGATTTTAGGAATATCTTAAGAATTATGTCAAACTCAATATTCTATAGCTCAAATAAAAAAGTGGCTACATTATAAACACATTTTTGATAACAAACGAAAAACAAATAGAGGCTTATAAAATATATTTGAAAATATAATTGTCTCAGCTTGTAACCTGGTGACAAAGTTATTTGACAAGTTTGCCATGCAAAGTGTGACACGCAGATAAACGTTTTGAAACTGAATCCATAAACGGACTCTAACTTCTTGAGTTATTGGTGTTGCGATTCAAAGACGTAACTTTTTAATTTTTTCTGACTTTTGGGATTTTTTTTCCCAACAAAATACTTCAGAATCTGCCACATGTTCTCCATGGGTACTAGATCTGACGAATTCGGTGGCCATTGCATAACTTGAATATTATAATTGATAAAAAATTCTTTTGTCAATTTTGAGGTATGAGGGGTTGCTCCATTTTGTTCTAAGATCCATGAATCGGGATATAAGCAGGTTGCGTATGGTATAAATTCCTCGAGTATTTGGCAATATTTTGAACTATTAATTGTACCAGTGCCATCGAGTAACTTTAGGTAATGATAGTCAAACCTTGAAAAGTAACCACTTTTTTTAATTTGAGCTATATAATTCTCCCAGTATTTTTCATTTCAATAAAAGCGTTGATTTTAAGAGTTATGCTTGGCATTAACCTTGTCTGTTTCAATCGATATCAACAATGGCGATCACAGTCCTAAAAAAATGCATCTTAATTCTTACCTAAAAATTTATAAAGCACCTAAGAATCATTTAGGGCTCAAAATGTATACTTTCAGGCAAACAACAGGTTCTACTACTATCTTATGAAATGTGGGTATTGAGCCAATTGGGGTTTCACCCGCTTAATGAAGCGGTTGTCAGTACTATTGTTTCTTCCGTAAAGCACACTTTATTTTCTAAACGTTGTGTATATGTGCTATTTTTCGGTTTTAATATATTTGAAATAGTTGCCTATAAAGTAAAGAAGTGTATTTTATCATAAACAGCGAGCTCATTACTGTTTTTATTCGCGTCTAATTATCCTGACAGATTGTTTTTATTCACGACATTAATATTTACTGCTGGTAATTAACTGTGCTATTTATATATTTCGGGGAAAGACTCGTTGTTGAATCATTGCTT
Organism: Hofstenia miamia; assembly: GCA_900660155.1. Taxonomy (NCBI): domain Eukaryota; kingdom Metazoa; phylum Xenacoelomorpha; order Acoela; family Hofsteniidae; genus Hofstenia; species Hofstenia miamia. The sequence goes on along the minus strand of CABFPE010001383.1, from coordinate 22,892 downwards.
AATACGCTTCTTGAATTAAGAAAATAATTAAAAATATTAATAATTAATTAGACAATTCCAATGAATGGACGTTTATAGGGTGGATGGTGTTTAAATTTATTACACTCTCTTAGGATTTTTAGTACATCGTCTCTCTGCATTGTTTACCTCAATAGTAAATTTACCGCTTATTTAAAATATAATGCCAAGAGAGGAAATCTATGTAATGATTTATAATTAATCGATATGACTTGTAATGATAACGTCTATGCTAAACAAGTAAGCAGCATTAAGAATTAATTCAATTGCTAGTATTGCGTATTGATTGCTAATTTTGTTTCCGTCTGCAAAGCATGGTCATCAAATAAATGCTAACCAACCCTATTACTATGTGGACAGTGAATTGCTTTACACTTACGTTAAATTTAATCATTTTGAGCTTTTAAAGTGTATACCAACATTAACAGTTCAAATCATATTTACACGTGAGATTGTTTGTGATCCAACTACGTGCAAGGGCAGCTCTATAACCCTAGTAACTGCTTAGTCTCTAAAAGAACTGCATGTTTGATGTAAACTTAGTGAAGGCAATATGGCGTGTTTTATTTCTTTCATGGTTAGCTGTGACAAACTGACGTCTGTTATTCAGAATAAGAGCAGATAAACCCATAAAAATATGTCTATGATATATCTCCTGAAGTTTTCGTTCACCTGTTTAAATATGTATACTTGGTCTAACTCCATCAATCAGTCAATTAAATCGGGGCATCATTTCATTATTCAAATATGTCAATACAAGTAATATTTAGTACTGGACGTTAGGCAAATCATGCGTTGGGCTTTATTTCCCATGCAACAGCTCTTTGCAATTTCATTTTCTGAATTGTCGTTTACTGTCAGATTTCACTTTTGCTGCATAAGTTGCCTTCATATACTCTACAATCATTGCGTGACCTCAAATTTCTCAAAATAGGCAAGAATCTTCGGTTAGTAATTCCTGTATTGACCTAAGCTTCAATATATTTCTACCCTAGCTGAACTTCTTTGTAATGTATTCGAAATACATATCAGTTTTACAACTTAATTTTAGTTTACTTCAATTTTAAAAAATGATTAAATGCAAAAACATAATTGTGACAGTCCACGTGAAAAGGTGGCTGAAGCATTTTGAAAAAAATGAGTTTAAAGTTTGTCCAATGCTTGAGAATTTACTATATGTCGCACTACCCTGATAACAAGATATATACTGTACAAGAAATAACATATCTGATAGTATGTCAGTAATTAATGACAGTGTGACAACACGCACTTTTCGATAACAGCAACTAGAAAATAATAAAACTCAGTTTTAATAAAACACCCCTTCAGCCACCTTTTCACGTGGCTGATAGAAATACAGTTATACTTTTGTGTATTTGCAAGATGCAAGAGAGTTTTTACAGATGATTGTAAATTAAGACATAAAACTTTGTGCCGTATTTTATTGTTGTTTTCAGCTATTGTTGTCCTAATTTACTCTTGCGATCACAGTTGATACGTTTGAGTTTGTTCAAAAACGAATTCTTGTTTTCTTAAATATAGTATGTAAAATATTCATGATTTCAAAAACTCGATAGTGAAGAAAATATATTTAAGATCACAACAATTGAATACTTTCAAAATCGAACTAATATTGACAGTCCCTATGCTTAAACATGGATCGATTTTTTAGGATCCAACCCTATTCTTATGAATCGATACATGGGAATTCCACCGATGCTAGGATTACTGAAAAGATAACTAGTAGTCATCAATGAAATCAGTTTTATTTTAGCAGTACAATAAAATGAGAAAGCTGGCTTGATGGTATACCGTACCAACTCCAATACCGCTGTATTTTCTATAGTAAAATGCAGAAATGTTAATAAATACTAAGAAGAACTACACTTTTTACTCAACTAACCACTTATTTGTAAAAAGAAAATGGAGAAGAACTCACTAGTGAGTTTATTAGAAGTAATTCGCTAAACGCTACACACAGTATCTCGCATAAAATGGCATACCCACGTTTAACCCGAATTCTGCTGACTCCCAAAACTGAGTACACAAATTAACCTGATAAATTTAAAACATATCTTCATATGCAACAGCAAAAAACCTATCATCGTTACTCGAATATACCCTACTATTGAAAGAAAGTTCGGACCCACGAAATATTTACGAGATCCATGGATCGCATTTTCACACCCAGATCCATTCAAGATGCATTTATCTGAGATCCATGGAAACTTCGGCATGGATCTGGAGATCCATGGACATGTTGACAGTCACATTTGGTTTGGCTAGTTCATTTATCGTGCAAGACTGAGTCTCTGACTGAACAGAGATAAGAAGAATTCTTAGGTAATCCAAATCAAATCAACCACTCGTTCGCTTTCATGCACCATTTAGGGCAACAATATGTCTAGAATTGGGTCAGTTCAATCCATCTCAATATAAAAAGAGAAATCAAAGACAAAATTAGAAAGGACATAGATTGAGCAATTGATTCTGGAATTGGATTGCAGTAAGATGATTTAGAGAAATCAGCTTTCCACTTTTCATTAATATGAGATGTTAGTTTTGTTGATGTCTTCAATGGGTTAACAATCCTATTGCAGCAATCATATTCGTCAATTGAAGTCAATCAAAACTTGCTAACCACCTAATTGTTGAAGGCAGATTGAAGTGTATTTACCACCTAATGCCAACACTCAGACATTAAAGTGCAGCATGATCGAAAGTGTAGCGCTTTTGTAAAAGACGCAAAACCTAATCGATTAGCTTTTATTTCTCTTTGTGCTGTAAAGTTTTATTCGATGGAGGAAATAACTCCCGAGAGAACCAGCTTTAACATGCACTAAATTTAACGAAATTTATTTCCACAGAAATTTTAACACTATCCAACCGTGTAAAAACTGTAAAATAACAGATGGCACAGTAGCGCGAATAATTATATACACGTCAATGTAATTCTCTGATAATATTTGTAACAAAGTATTTCTTTTAAGTCACTTATCACTTTGCCAACAATTTTAATAATGCTTCAAAATGTTTCGCAAAAAAGGTGAATATGGGTAGCGTTTTTTATTGTTAACTAACCAAGTCAACCCAACTGCAACCTAGATATCGGCATTTAACCAGAACGAACTTCCAATATTGTTTAAAATTATACGAAACTCACATCTGTGAACGCATGGCTGTTTTGATATGTACCCATAATAATTTTCGAAATATATTGAAAATACAGTTAATCGTAAATTATAGTTTTGTATTATATTTGCTCCTTTGTAAAAACCCTAATGATTTGTACAAATCACTATGCCCATTAAATTATGCTAAGTTCTTTCGTTTACTAAGACAACCATTCTATTTATTGCTAAACTTATTTACAGACCCTGTATCTAACCAAAGACAATTAGATTTTGAAGAATTGTAAATTTATACCATACATAATGTAAGTTTCCAGTTATAGCTCAAGTAACTTTCACAGAAAATGCCTAAAATTCAAAAAATTCACAATAACTTTTTATGAATAATATAGTTTTAACCAATACAATCAGAGCCGTTGCTAGGGGAGGGCCAGGGGGCCATGGCCCCCTGTTGGGCCACTGGGCCCCCCTTCCTCTTGGCATCCTGGATGCAAAACTCCATAGTATTAATTCTAATATTCTGTAACTAATTTTACAGTTTATATTTTAGTTGAAATATATAAAATACTAAAGATATTCTATTTAAAAATTCAATGAAAAAGTGTGATACTAATTCATATGAGTAAAACTATGATTAATTTATTGATCTTTGCGGGGCTATGGCCCCTCTAAATTTCAAATGCAAGCCACATGCCTGAATACAATATGCGCATTAGTCAGAATGCAATTTTTCAAGGGGAATTTATTAAATGATGTGCAGGGTAATGTTTTCTCTTCATATAATTGCCTTCAAATTACTTTCAGCCGCACATGTGTGAATCGTCTGTTTGTTTTACAGCTGACTAAAATAAGGTCAATTTGTTGGAAATGCGTTTTCATTACAATGAATTGTGATTGGTTGAAAAACGAACATTTCTCTGCTACAGATGTCCATTCCACAAATTACTTATACAATTGTTTATTTCTGCCTTAAAAGTACTTTAAATAAGGAAATATTAATATTTCAAGAGAACGTTATCCTGAAACGATTTTAATTTTGAAGTACCAGAAAAATGCTCCTTTGGAGTATAATACGATATTGCTTAGTAATTCTTCTTCTTCTTCATTCCATTTTAATTTAGGCAGTCTTATTTTTAATAGCATGTAGCAAAATAAGTGTAAATTATTAATCATAATTTTAGAATAATAATAATAATAATAATAATAATACACTTTATGCGTTTTTATTTAGTAATTTTAGTAATAATTAGAGACAAATTAGGAAAAATCATTTTAATTATGTTATTAATGTATTAAATCGATTTTATTAAAATACATTACAAATTCATTCGTTCAAAACTTGTAAAGGTGTCTCGGGTCATATTGATATAGTACATAATGACTAATAAAGCAGCTAAACAGCTTTATTTTTGCCTTCAGTGATTAAAATCAGATTTTTGTCACTTGCTATCTGCTTATGAATTTTAATGAAAATAGAACAGTTAGTGATGAATTGAGCATTTGCCAAGCAAACATTGAATGCCCAGACACTCCCAGTACTTCGATAAATTAATAAAAACTCCTGTCGGAAGATGCTTTATTAAATGCAAATAGACTGTAAATGACAAATTGTCAATAGTCATTGCAAATAACTCAATAGTCTTAGGTCTTGAATCTCCAGATTGATGTCAATGTCTACTCTTATAGTTCATTTCAGCAGGTTCAATAATTCTTAAGCAAATTGGGAAAATTTGACCGTTTTTCATGATCCTATAAATGTGTCTTAAACGCAAAAAATATCAACGTTATTCTCAATTTGAAAGCACCATGTGATAGAGGTTGTTAATTCGCCATGCGGACTTGAACCCCGCGAACCATACCAAGAAGCAGTCAAAATTCTTTATTTATTCCCTGGCCTCGAAGTCTTATAAATACATGAAAGTTAGGTATGGAGACAATTTAAATCATTTTTTTTCAAAAATTCGAAATTTTCTAGGAAAACAGTAAATCTCTTCAACTGCTTCAACGACAGCATTACGCTTCAATAGAAGCTACATTAAAACATGTTAGTCAATAGACATGCCCATGCCTCACGATTTTCAATTTGCTAATAGGTTTGGAGAAAAATCTTTAAACTTGAAAAAACGATTTTGTCGTTTTATACGGACGCCAGGCTGTTTAAAGTTAAAGTTTATATTTCTCATATTCTGTCTTAATTGAAGCTTTTGACAAAATAGACACTCAGCAGTTTGTCAAAATGTCAGAACAGCTAGTGGAAGGTTGATATGATGACTAGCGTAAATATTTCATTTAAATGTTTAGAATTAGCTGAAATGTGAAAAATTTGATAACGATGGCGCAGAAGAAAGTATTTACGTAGGAACAGATAAGCCAGCATAGGTAGAAACAGCCTACTCAAAATTTTCGTAGAATGTAACGAAAATATTTCATTGCTTCATGTTTATAAATTTGAAATACTTTCTGCCAGATGTATATATTAATTTCCTTACAAACAATCTCATGTCTAGTCAACCGACATAGATTTCGTGGTCTGTTTAATCTACTTCAATACAGATAATAAATTGAACTAGGTGAAGATTTCATAATTTTAAATTACGAATTCTGTATGTCCATTTATTAAATTTTATTCTGCATACGAGTTTTAATCTTCAACGTTATAAATTGAATGCGGTAGAGGTATGATTATTTTAGATATCACTGCTGTGTAAATTTTGAGTGATTTTACTTGGGCTCTGTAATCCACTTATTTTGAATTATAATCCGAATATTTAGCAATGGATTCGGTAATCCGAATTCGAAGCCAAGACGTAATGTAGTTTCTATTGCAAAACATCTTTTGTTAATATAGTTATTGTTAAACGATTTCGAAACATAAAAAAATAAAAAACCCTAGCAGTATATTCTACAACAGAAGCATTTAATTGAGAAATATGATTAACAAAATTCATACCAGATGTTAGTTTGTGAAATTATTTTTATTTTAAAAATTCCAGTACCTCACCAGAAATTTCTAGATTCACCCTTGCTCTATTCCAGGCTTCGAGTTTAGTTTCATCCTTGCTCTATTCCAAGCTTCGAGTTTTCGAATCCACGTATTTGAATTAGAATCCAAATTGACTCCAACATAGCTTCGGATTTGATTTCGAATATTCAAAAGGCCCTAGATTTTATATGCATATTACTCAGTGCTCAAAATCCCAAGATTTCATTTGACTATGTTAACCTCTAAGCACCAGCGTGTGTATTTTCTTACAATATTTTCTCAAGATATATATAATGTAACGTATATCGTAAAACAAGCAAATATCGTATTAGTACATCTCTTCCATTATCCCTGATCGCAACAGTCCGTCTTCGAAATTCCTGACACCCAATACTGACACAAACGAGGCTGAGTGGGGCAAATTATATGTCACACATCTTAATTGGAAATTAGAAGTCCCTGCTTACGTATTCTTATATACTATACGGCCTTCTTTTTAATTGCTTATTATTTTCTAATACAGTGTATATTTCATAACAAGTATATAAAGAAATAAATCCTGTTTATGAAATCTTATTGTATTTATCAAACAATGTACTCCGATGTCATGCTCAAACATTTTTTAATTTTCTTAAAACTGCAATTTATTTGGCTTTCCTTTGAATTTTGAGGTAACCAGCAGAGAAAATTTCTAGGAGAACTCAAATTAATCAATTCCAAACATGCACTACTGGAAAGTGTAAATTATAATGCACTTTTCCACATAGTTGAAAAACTCCAAGTAAATTTTAAATTTAAATTCCCTGCGACATTATCGTGATTTCATCAATTCCTTGAATGATTCACTTACAATCATAGTGTTGTAATTATGATGCAAGGAAACATCACATTTGTAGTCGCAGAGGAGATTAGCAATGTAGATTTAAAGCAAAATGTTCCTGTTTAAACACCTGTTTTCCCATGTTTATTAGGATTTTTTAAATAGAGCGTCTTTTAATACACTTCCTATTTCAAAATATCTATTTGAAGTATACTTTGGAATAAAACCGAATTTTATTTCAGTTATTGCAGAATTTTCAATGTGTTAAGTAGTAGATAGTATTCACATGCAAATATTTGATTATAATTTTTTAGTATCAGGCTATGCTATTTTATCAGAAAATAATTTTAAGAAGAAAATTATATACATCAACTTTTGTATTTACCCCCCTGGCCAATTTATGATTTTCTATAGTGTTTGCGGCTTTTTAGATGGGAAATTTAAATTCCCTGCGACATTATCGTGATTTCATCAATTCCTTGAATGATTCACTTACAATCATAGTGTTGTAATTATGATGCAAGGAAACATCACATTTGTAGTCGCAGAGGAGATTAGCAATGTAGATTTAAAGCAAAATGTTCCTGTTTAAACACCTGTTTTCCCATGTTTATTAGGATTTTTTAAATAGAGCGTCTTTTAATACACTTCCTATTCCAAAATATCTATTTGAAGTATACTTTGGAATAAAACCGAATTTTATTTCAGTTATTGCAGAATTTTCAATGTGTTAAGTAGTAGATAGTATTCACATGCAAATATTTGATTATAATTTTTTAGTATCAGGCTATGCTATTTTATCAGAAAATAATTTTAAGAAGAAAATTATATACATCAACTTTTGTATTTACCCCCCTGGCCAATTTATGATTTTCTATAGTGTTTGCGGCTTTTTAGATGGAAAGTCACATTGATTAATTTTATCCAAAATTGTTTGCATTGAGCAAAATGTAAGTATGTAAGAGTTTCATGTTCATGGAAAAATTTTTTTATTAAATTTCTAGAGATTTGTATTTTCCAGGAGCATTGTCATCAATGAATATAGCATAGACACGCAAATGCGTTAATGTTAGTTTGCATCGCATCGCTAATCATTTAATTATTTTCGTATTGGTCTTTTAAATGTAATATCGCTGTTTCAGTATACGTCTGAAATATGTCAAGAATTTGAATAAGTCAAAGTATTGATCAGTATTGCTCGAATTTTTTTGAACTTGTATCATCCATACCAGCTGTGAGGGTTGAAATATTTTATAAAGAAATAGCGATAGCAAAAAATGTCCGAAACTTTTAATGCATAGAACGATGACTGTTAATTAAATTTTCATTTCTGATGAATGCTAAATTACATATAGCTGTAAATTCACGCAAGTAGTATAGTTCAGTATCTTCATAAATAAATAATAAATTGTGTAGTTTGATATTCTACCACAGACATTACTAAAGAATATTTATTTAACACATATTGGGGAATATGGGGAAAGCAGTTTGGGAAAATGTTGTCAAAAAATCCATTATTTAAGAATGATATTTAGGAAGTGCTTTCAGGTGAACCTTCCTTCGTGATTTCAAGTAAAATTACGAACTATAATTGCAAACGCTAGAAATCTCCATTTTACAATTTTTAAGCGTTCACCATGAGCAAGTTGTAAGACAATTTATGAGCTTTATTGGAAGCATACTTAGACATAATCAAACAGGAATCCCGGAAGGTTCACATTAATAGTTGTCAATCTCCCTTCTATTTTTCAGAAGGCATACACAGGGGCGCAACTAGCTTCAAATTTTAGAGGTGGCAAGGAGGCAAATTATTTGTTAGAACTTAAGGCAATGCTATCTGGATATTTTTGTCTGAACATTTTATGGTACTACATTGCGCATTTTTTTTACCAAAATTTTTATACATTTTTTGCCAGTATAGTGTCTCTTTATATTCACTAGAATATAAATACATTTTTAGACAGATAGGTTGTTGTTTAGACTTAGATATTTAATATCCTTTAGCATGTTGTATATATATATATATATATATATATATATAAATCGGTAGAAAATGTCTTAAAATTACGTAGAAATCAAAATATTCATGACATTTTTTTGATTTTTTAACATTACGAGACACTATTCAATGATATTTTAAATGAAACACCAAAAAATTGCCTTTGTGGAAAAAGAATACGAACGAGAATAGGAAGGACTCTCTCAACGTCAGCACTAACAAAACTATAAAATTTGGTCTCCAAAAATTTCACTGAGATGGCCGCAAGGTGATGATTTCAAATATATTTTAAATATCTGAGAATTTTCCTCTTTAAAAGACATCTCAGACAGTTGAAGCTCAGTCATTTTTATAAAAATATGTAATCACAACAAGCTTTTAATTCAATGCGTCCGCGACTTAGTAGTAATTCAAGAAAAAACTAAATGTGGCTCAATTATAATATTTATATTATTTTTATAAATGGGTGCATTTTTCATTATTAATTTTGGAAGTATATACCGTAAAATGGGGGAAAAATTTACGCTTTTTCTTACTTTTGCAAATATTGTCCTGTTTCACCTCTATGAACTGCAGGATTGTCATTATTCACAAGCATGATGAAGCATATTTCTCAAAATTCATATTTTCAGCTCGATGATTTAAAAGCTTAGACAATTAAAAAAAACACAACGGGCTAACTATTAACAAAATGCTGTTTTAATTCAAAATTACACATTTTTATGTATTGATCAACAAAACAAGTAAATATAACTCGAAAATATACCAAAAATGTCTTTTGAAACAAAAATACAAACGTAAAACTAAAAAATTTGCAATCGATGCATGTAAAATAAAAATCTTTATGCCCTTCATTACACACGCTACAAAACCATCTTCTGCAATCTAAGCATTGAACCTAGTCAAGTCTAGTGTATTCTTCACAATCTACTAAACATTTTACACAAACATCTTCACTTTTTACGGATCATCAATGTGGTTAGACTTGCTGAAAAGAGTTGCTGCAGTCAAATCCCCATCTGGCTGGTCTACATCCATCTCACTTCCCCATCTTACTTGTACCTTTTAATCCTCACATATTCTTGTGATTAGATTGACCGTGTCACTCATTTAGTAGGACGATCAAACTATTATTGAGCGCTCTGTGAATTTGATTGTAATCCGATGGTGAGCGGGTACCTGGAATTCGTTTCAAGGGTTCTTCAGGATTTCGAGGAACAATTCCACAACTGCAGATCGGATCATGAACATTCCTTCATGTTGGTCGATTCCATTCTGTTCCACAATTGAAAAAGCAAGACTGGAAACAATTTCTTTGGTAGTAAGCCTGTTGAACGGGACTCAGCACGCCAATACACTAATGTCTTTCGTCACTACTTCTTGATGTAAATAAAAAACGAGACATCAAGAGATTGACGCAAATTAGTACTATTTGCTAGTAAAGGCTTGATATTGTCGGGCCAAACTGACAACATTGTAAGATATATGTGAAGGCAATTGATCTCCTATCTACAACTTGAATCCTGGGGAGTACTTCACAATTTCGAGAAACTGGTTTTCAAATCAGTTTTCAAATTGTGCTTTTCCAACCAACCTCGTTTTGTTCTCAAATATGTATTAAGGATTTTAAGTTCACTGAAGTACAGTCTGCCATGCTTTTGACAAGTTTGCATTTTCTATATAACAAAAAAACTGATTGTTAATAGTTACTCAAGACTGAATACTTACCTGCAGTCGTAATTGTTCCCTCATTTACAGAAAATATTGAAACATTTTGACTTTCTGTTTAATAAAGATTTATTCTTAAAAATATAGGAAGAGCACGTGTCCCCTCTGCGCCCCCCTGGGTTGCGCACCTGATCATGCATTACAATCATTTCGAATTTGGATTAACCTAGTGTTTTTAATTAAATCAAATATATACATATATTAAGATTATTTTGTCTTCTCTTTTCTCTTTTTTCTGTTCAATTTTTGCATTATTTGTTTGCTTTGTTAAATACATGTTGCAAAAATATATATATATATATATATATATGGGAATTTCCTTCTGCGGGTAAAAAAAACTAAAATGGGAAGTAATTTTAATTGTACCTCAAAAAGAAGAAAACTAGATTTTTGTAGGAGTAAACTCGTGAATTTATGAGAAAGAACCTTGAGGTGATATTGAGATGAGGGTATTTCTTTCAGAATGGAAGATAAAATTCATTGCTCATAAGAAATAAATCTGTGTCACAACTTGAACATTATTTCTAAGTTTCAATGGAGTTTTGCTTGGAAAGCAACTAAATCTCAAAATGTTTTCTTATTATTAATATATATAATGTCCAACTTAACTTGCTTTTATTTAAATTCCAGTGGGATTGAAATGCACTAGCAAAGATTTGATTGAGCAACTAAACGGAACATGGAATAAGATATTTAGTTTAGTTGTGTTGGCTCGGTACATTTGTTCCATTTAAGTGTTGGTTTAGCATCCTTGTTTTACATGTGCGCTTATCTCGTAAATACTCGATTCGTTTGTTCGCTTTTATTAAATGTTAAATTTAATAATATTAGAGTTTAGTTCCATCTGCTCTATAGAACGATTTCAAATGCTTTGTCAATTAATATGCACCGATCCTTGTTAGCAGCCGCGATATATAGACAATGAGATGTGTAGTAAGGACACTTAGTGCTAGAAATGATAACGCGTTAAATAATATCAGGCCAAAGGCTTAATTTCTCAGGCAAAGTGCTAACAGTAATTATCCAAAAGCAAATTGTGAACAAACATCATTCAAAAAATGGGTGGAGTAAATTTGTTAATTTTTGGATTTTGGAGACAATGGATAAAAATGACTATGATCAATTCAGTTACCAAAAAGTGTTTTATTAACGCATGACACTTGTAAAAACGACTCTTCAGAAGGTGTCTTACAATTTCTTAAGGTGATTATTTCTCTATGAATCTACGAACTCAATGGATTAGTTGATTTACTGATTATCAGTATGATTGATGTTGTGTAGATTTTCAGTATTCTTCCTGCATTGTATTCTGCCTATATCTCAATTATCTATCTCTCTTCCCGTCATAATTTTTTATGATTTGTTTATTTTCTGTTTTCAGTTTTTAAATCAATAAATTACCTCTCTTTCTCGGTGTTAGTAGCTTCCTGTTCTTTCTGTGCAACTCTTTTAGTTGTTTCTTACTTCAACTTAGCAATGGAGTAGCCAATGTGGTGATTGCTCTTATATTATTCCTCTAGCCACACAACGTGAAGTTTAAGTGTCTCTTAACTCGCAAGACTCTCCAGTTTGCAGAAAGGGTGAGAGCTTTTCACAGGTGTTAGCTTTACCCAACATTGCTTCCTTCTGTGCAACCCAACCTCCTCAACTAGATAATCCCAACTCTTCCGAATACTTCTTGGCTTCTGATGTACTGCTTACTCCTAGTGTTCGGACTACTACTCGGAAATTCTTCAGCGTTTACTGTCTTTTGATATTTTCGATCAACTATACTTGTCAATCTTTACTTTTCTCATTTAGGTAAAATCAAGAGAGTTAAAACACTCTTTGAAATCATCATTTTTATATTGTAATAATGTGACAAAGTATATTAAAAAGGTGGGAACGATGACGGTTTCGTGATTCTTTATTGTTCACTAAAGTATAATTTCAGTACGTGAAATTGTGTTTATTTAAGAAGCAGCATGACTGCCTTTACAAATAATGCGACAGCTGCTAATGCATGAGATTGAAAATTCCCAGTGGTTTTCTGCTTTTGTACTGCGTACTTCCAATCAATTACAGTTTTGTTTTAAATCAAAGATTTCTTTTACACATTTCATCTTTCTATTGCAAGGTTAATTAAGCAAACCTCCCTCATTGTGCATGAATTTAATACCGCATAAACATAGACAATTCTGACCATTTCTAGTGGTTTTAAGTAGTCAATATTTGATGTTATTAGAAAACAAAATATATCTCGTTACGAACCACAATGTCCTAGGTTATTTTACATAAAAAAACCTCTGGAGAGCGATAATTCAAAAGAGTCAAGTTCATTTTACATGACACCCTATACCAAAGAACTTCCTCGAAACTAAGATTTCCTCCGAGTTGGAGTTAATATTTCTAAGAAGACTTTATCTGTTGCTAACCTTATCTAACAATTTCTGCAAGATTGTTATATCATTTCCTTATCTTTTGCTGATAAGTTGGGTTTTTTCTATGTCTGATTCGATGTGATTTTTCATTTTTTGTGTAATTTGTCAATAATAGCACTAAGTAATTTATTATCATCTCTTCTTCTCATAATTTGACATTGATGGCCTACAGCCTGGCAAACTCGATAGCTTCGGATAACAGTCTTTAGAACCTGCTCCTAACAATGCTGTTTTTTGAACTACTACGCCTCTTCATATGGTAATCCTAAATCCTCCAATTACTTCTCGTGCTTCTTGATCACTGTCATTATCAGAGTTTCTGTTTCTATCTTCAGCCCTCACTCCTTTAGTCATTTATTGCTTGCTTTTCTGTCAAAGTTTTCTGTATTCTTCTAGTATTGTCTATCCGATGCCTTTTGTTTATACTCGGATTGTTGTTCTGATTCTATCCTACACTCTACCCTCTTTGTTATCATCTTTTTGAATTCCCTACTGATCTCCAATCTCGACATATTAGCAGTAATAAATTCCTTGATCTCTAAATAACATAGTTATATTTTTTGATTGCAGAAATATTTATTCCAACAAGAAATAGAATGGACTTTGGCTCTGATGCTTGGCGAACAAGATGTAAAAGTGGGGAGCACATATGGTACAATTGATCTGACAAACGGGTACCTGTTTTCTAGGAATTTTTTAGTCAAATGTAGTACAATGATGTTTGCTCTCTAAAATTATGCATTCAAAAATTAATAAATTTATTATCCTGTAAAATATGGGCCATATAGAGTTTTTGCTGTTGGTCTAATTTTCTTTTGACGCAGAAGTATGTATAAGCACACATGTTAAGTATAACATCTGCTACAATATTTTTGTAAACTCAGTAAAAATGGGCCGAAAAAATTCTTCCACTGTCCACTACTGTGTGGCACACACTGGACACATTTCGAGAAAATTTAATTATATAATTGCAGTTTATTACTCAAATACAATTTTATTTGAACTAAGAGGGATGCGGATGAAATCTCTTTTCGAATCAATTCCTTGAAAGAAATTGAATCGGGAATTCCAATCTTGCAAAGTTCCATCAGAGAGATTTTTAATATTTACGTGAGAATTTACGGCATAAAGTGTTAAAATTTACACATTTCTAGGGAACCATAAAAATGGAGTACATCATTTCTTTGAAATCACTAATTGTCATTGTTGGGTACGTAAATTTAAACAAGCAATATATTGCATAGTTCTTTATAATTTTTAAAAATCGTATTGTATAACTCATTACTTATTAATTTCAAAAATAGTAACTAATTAATATTACTCGGTTATACTTTACTTATTACTTTTAATATTTACCCATAAACCTTTATTCAAATGTAAGACGTTACTGAAGAATTTATTAATAATTATGTTGAGCATTGAATGAACGTAGTAATATACTTTAATGTTTTCTCTAATTCCAGTCTGTGGGTACTTCCAAGTTTCAAGTGCACAACCGCTGCATTAACTTATTCAGTAACTCTGTTCATTCAACTTCGTTACCAAATTCATTCTATCCATTTAAAATCCACTCAAATCCATTAAGTAATAAAATAATGTATATTTAAATAACTAATATTGAATAAACAATAGGTTGTGAGTAAGACAGCAATCAACCTTGAACTCTGCTTTGAAGGGCACCCATGCAACAATGATGACTGGTACCACATTGCAGCAGTTATGGAGTGTTCAACTGCTCTGACTCCTGCTGGTCAACGTTGCTTTATTACCATCAAGTCGATTTGGACGTTGTTGAGGGCTCGTTCTTTTCTTACTGCAGGTCAATGGCATTTCAGCAGTATTATAAGGCTCTCAATTATGATTTCGATCAAGAGCAGATTCGATTAACTCGCATTCCCAGTGCACAAGAATCTAGAGCAAATGCTACTTCTTTGTATTTGTGGTTAACCTTTGGAGATGGTCTTCAATGACGTTACTGCTTTCTAAAGGGAAGATTAGGATCTTCAGATTCTGTCATCATCATAACCTGGAAACAAAACGAGCATCTGCATTGCGACAGCCGAAAATGCCTGTAGGGACTCTCCTCTGTTGAATCTATGCTGACATCAGAAATTGTATTGGTCTCAAAACTTATCTGAGACAAACGATGAAGCAAAATCATCTCCTCTTTGTACAAATTCACAAGTAACACACAGATGCTTTGTCACGTAAAACCTTCATCATCATAACCTGGAAACAAAACGAGCATCTGCATTGCGACAGCCGAAAATGCCTGTAGGGACTCTCCTCTGTTGAATCTATGCTGACATCAGAAATTGTGTTGGTCTAACATTTACTCTTGGTGATGTCTCAAAACTTATCTGAGACAAACGATGAAGCAAAATCATCTCCTCTTTGTACAAATTCACAAGTAACACACAGATGCTTTGTCACGTAAAACCGTGACGTCGGGAGTAGTGAAGATTGAATGTCTGTTTGGAAAGTTTACAAAGTACTCTTAATCTTTCAGATTTTGTGTTTTCCTGCATTAGTCTACGATATTGATGTAGCTAATGTAATATGAATATATATTGAAGTATACGCATAAACATGAGATTGACCGATAAAAAAGTATTTAAATTTCCTTGTATATGTCATATGCCTAAATATATTATTATAAATATTTAATAAATTTTAATAAATGAAGTAATAATTACCAATATCCTACAATCTTAAGCACTTAGTGCTTTGCTTTAGAAAATATAGTAATCTGTCTAAAATTAGAATTGTAACATTTTATCACAGAGATTCGATATATCCGTACCAACAAATGTCTACTTCCGCCTGGCCTGTAAGACCAATCTTAGAAAAAGCATTACAAAAATAATTATTTATATAGTCTAGTGAAGTAGCGCATAAGTAACGAAAGATTATTCCCAATAGTTACACCCTACTAATTACTATTTTATTATTGAATTGCGTTATGTTACTCTTTACTAAGAAATAGTAATATATTACAGTAACGCGTTACAACCAACTCTGCTAATTGTCTTCCAATAGGCCTACATGGAATCTGTGACTTCAGAACTACTTAAGTGAACGCTTAGCTATGTATACACAACGCTTATAATTTTACAACAAAATTATATGCCTACATGGAATCTGTGACTTCAGAACTACTTAAGTGAACGCTTACCTATGTATACACAACGCTTATAATTTTACAACAAAATTATATCCACGCCAAATCTAGCTCATACATTATGCGTAATTGCATAACACATATTTTGTATGTGTAGTAGAAGTGCACGTTCCTGAATAAGAGAGAGAGGGCATTTACTCCCTCCTTACCACGCGTTAAGGAATGCTCTACTTTAGATATTATCAAATTAGATAATGATGCATTTACTATTATGTTTGAAACAATAGTTACGTACAATGTATGTTGAAGTGAATTAGACAAATTTCAATTCATATAACTTACCTAATCAGCATTTTAGAATATTTGGACATCTGGAATTTATAATCCGTCAATGTCACATTTTAAGTAAAACTGCTAACTCCAGAAATCGTTTGCTGCATTAATTCTCCTTCTTAATAGAAAATGCAGAACGCTGCTTCGAAATTAATTGATATTATTATACAGTTTGTTCATCAAAGTTTCTCTCTTTTATTGCATGGATCAAGCAAAGCAGTAATAAAATTCAAACACAAATGGAGATGTGTAAAATGAGCATTTTAACTATTAGTGAAAATATAGGCCTTGGGTTCAATTATAAATGCTGGCCACATGGAATGGGCCAATATAGAAAAGTTAACATTTTGCAATTTTATTGCTGAAGAAATTACTACACTAAAAAAAATGCAGCATTGAAACAACATTACAAATTCAAGGTCGTTTGATGGAAATTTTCATTAATTGATGTGAATATTATTGGAAAAATGTAAATGAGATATCTTAATATACTTTTAGTAAACCCGAATATAGTAAACCACCGCATGGAATTAACAATTATTAATGTCCCAGCCGTTTACTATATCCGGTCTCAACTGTATTTTATACTCTGTATTAATGTTTTTATCCATTTATCATTATTATTTCATTGTATCACATTTTCAAATGTACAAATATTAATTTAACTTAAACGGCTTTCCTGTCTACATATGTAAAATTACATTAAACCATTCAGAAAGAATTACATTTGAATATTTTGTTACGTTTTTTATTCGAAGCAATCAAGACTAACTCTAAATGCGTGTATAGATAAATATTGGGGAATTATGCACAAACGTAGTCTCCATAATGACCCAGGTCTGATGATGCTACAGTAATTAGATAGATTTGGAAATTATTATTACTTTTGCAGGGTGGGCCAGGCCAACAATAAGAAACCTCGCAAAATAGCATATTTAAAATAAATTCAATATTTATTATCAGTTTGTGTTGCAACTTATATTGAACAAACTATTTCAGGTTTTCAATGTTGATTTTGTTGTTTTTCCATACACTTTCTGTTTTTCAAATTGTTTTTCATGTTCTTAATATCATACTGATTATTGGTATTTCAGTTGACTGCGGGTCAAGTTAAAACAAATGTGGGTTTGGAATTGAGTAAATATTGACCACAACTACATAGCCATTGGACCAAAATCGGAAAACGTACATCGACTGCGGGCTGGGCTGAAATATGCTGCTTGCTTCCAGCATAACATAATATGAACACAAAACACTGATGTTTACGCCATGTCGTTTTGCATGACGTTTCTGCAGTGGCGTTAGTTGGCATGAGAAAAATTTCGGCAGCGTACAGTTCAAGCACTTGGTATAAATTTGTGAAATATATTTCCTTCATAGGAAGTATTCAAACACTTATGTTATTTAGGATGCTGCTGCTTTTTTAGCAAGTTAAATGAAGTTGGAAGGCATGAACCAATTTTTTCATAAATAATCAGCACTCAATGAGAAAAGTCTCTATCTGTTATGACACTCTTTAATTTGGCAATGCTATATATGTAGGCCAAATATCATTAAACAATATTCATTATTAATTTCTTACTTTATAAATTTGTGCTCATTTTAGCAAATGTATGGTATGATTTAATTTTAACACTCGAATCATAAAACGAAATAAAATGAACAACGATTACTCCTTAAGAATAAAATTTCAAGTGAAGTTTCAAGTGGGAAAATTATGTAATAGAATCAACATTTTTACAATTAGCAAATTCAATGAGATTATCAACATATTTAGAAGTATATGTACCTGCTAGTGTTTTTGCTGAACGAATAATGAAGCAAACAAAAATGCTTAAAATTCATCTTGACCTATTTTCACTTTTCTAATATCAATAAATATACACAGTGGTATAGCAAAGACGGGGTCGTAAAAAGTGGATGTTATTTTCTCACTAAATTCTTATGATATTATACCCCATTAGTGGAGTCGTGCATCAAAAAAGGCGCCCAACTTGCTTACCCTAAACTGGATAAAAATTTTGTAATTGTCAATTCTCACAACGTTATTCTGGATTCAATTTACCAACTGACATAGAAAGACAGTTTCTATGCAATTGTGTATGATAATATAGAAGTCTAATTTTCGTCTGCAAGTCACAGAAATCATTAAAAATTCTGACAATTTCTGAAAAAATGATGGGGCGAGCTTCATCCAATAATTTTGGCTCTTTCTAAAATTTGGAAATGTAAAAAAAGATGTTTCCATGACTAATTTGAAAAATACAATCACGTAAAGTTTCTTTTGAATAAATTGTATTATTGCTCTTTGTCTTTGTTTACATAACAATTTTTTTCAGTAAAACTAAACATTATCGCCCTAAACTGAAATTCATATCATGTACAGAAAAATGAAAAATGCCAGTAAACATACTTTACATTTTCCTAAATTCATGTACATTGCCAATAGCATTACATTTTGGTCTTTCACTCTTTACATATTTGCAACTATTATTACCGTGATTTCAATCAAGATCTTTATCACTGACGGCATAAAATCTTTGTTAATGCGAATAAATGAATTAATATCTAGAAATTCATTGCGTTCGTTAATAATCAATCGTTAGAATTTTGTAAGTGTTTTGCCAGTCCTGCTGTCCTTTTGCGCTTCAATGAGATGTAGCCCTTAATTTAAAATATTTTAAATATTTGCTTGGAACTAATATTTGAGTTCAATTCGTTTAATTTTAGCAGGAAATGAGATTTCTTTCCAATTTTCATTCTATTTCACTTGATATATCAATAACCAAGTAATATAAATTATTGATCATCACTCAACCTTCTCAATACGTTACATCTGCGGATAGAAAACAATCATACTAATTTTAAAGATATTCATTTAATTCTTAAAAGCTTTTTTCTATTTGTTGCATTGTCGCACAGGATTTTTTATTTTTTTATAGATTTTTAAAGTGTTTTAGAGTAAACGTTTGGCCAAGTAAGGTTAGCTTCGTATTTAATGCATGTAATATATATTTGTAATCATTTTGATATCAAATGTCTGTCAATCAATATTATGAGTTAAATATAATTTTATATCTGGGCATTAAATGCTCACTGCTATGCATGATTTTAAACGGAGTGCATCATCATATGGAATCTAGATTCTCACATTAAAAACAAAATAACGAACACTATAATTCGCAAAAATTGCTACCATCGTTAAACACGGAATTAGCGTTTATAATTAACAAAGGGGATTTGTTAGACTCAATTATTAATTGTTTCTAAATAGTAGCTCTCTTTTCAAAAGGCTATGTGGAAAATACAGTAGCTGTTGTACTTATTTAGATGTAAATTAACCCTAAGCAGCCTGGCGTCCTCGTAACCCTAATCATCACCAAACGTTTCTTATGTACTTTGGTAAAAATACCCCAGGTTTATTTTTGATATATGAATGCTATGGTAAAAATAAAATTTTTAGACCGACATTTTGCTGACGTCAGCATTTTCTGCAAAAAAATTGGTAAAAATGCTAAGAGGTGTCTTATGTCAAAATGATTATTTTTGGTCAACTTCAAAACACAAATTATAAGGTCTAGTAACAAGATAAGTCATATTCATTTGTAGTTATTAATGCTGCATTTTTTGTTTTTTTCTAGTCATTTTTATATTTCTATATTAAAATAAATGTCAATCACCATTTAAAAAATAGTCATAATTCCTTGACAAAAAACGCTTTCACCCTAAAATGTTCACAGAATGTGTAAAACGAAATTTAATTTGGTAAAAAGTTCAAACAACATTTTAAATTTTATTTAACAAAGTTATTAATAAAAATTTGCCTGGGGGTAAATTTACCCCCGACCTTTGAAGAATAGGGTTAAAATGACAAACCATTTTCCACATTTACAAGGAGTTTTCGCCAAGCGTATTAGGAAATTTGCAGTAGTTGAAACCGAATTTTTGAAAAAGATTTAAATCCCACCAGTCCGAGGTTAATCGATGTAATGATTAAGAATGTTGCGCAATAATAATCATTTCTGAGGTGAAATTTTTTTCTATACAATTGTTTATTTTGTAAAAGTTTAAAATTCGATATAGAAAGATTGAATCCTAATTCCTACTTAGCGTCATCAAAAGCTCGTAATATGCGCGCGTTTTTTCCGAAAATACAAACGAATATCTTATATGCAGTTGATTCAGTGTAAAAATGCGTTGCAATAGGAATATGTAGAATTGAGCACACTGCTAAACGCATAACCAGACCACTTTTATTTAAAAAGAAATTCTGCAAATTTATTGTTAGTTGCCCGAGAGCACGTCAGCGTTGGAAGAAATAAATTCTAATGAACGTTTTCTCAACTGAATGCATTCGCTTTTGGCTTTTTATATAATTACTTATTTCGCCAATTTTACTATTGTTTCACTCGTTGACATATAAAGCCGTAATCAATTTTAGCTAGAAAGCTATTAGATGTTCTGATTAATTCGTTCCTTAAGATCAGCTCTTCTAGAAGACACCGATTTTATAAGTTATATGATATTTACACTTTGTAGAAATCAACTTTGCAATAACTCGTATTGCCTCAGTAATTACTGTCAATGTGGTTCTCAAACTGTGTAAAACAGAATATTTCTGCCTTATAGTTTAGGCCTGAATTGATTGAATATGACAATGACCTGGATGGAGTATCAGCAAGTACATAAATCATATTTATTTGTATTTTTGCGAGCTTTTGTCCTTAGATTTATTATTTGGAAGTGGTTTAAAAAACTATAATGCTTGCGCTCTTACTTGGGCTCTGAAAAGTTGTAGATTTTTCGGTGTATTCTTAATAATAATGAAATGTAATTATTAAGTTATTTCAGCTATGTGGATTTAATTACGTAAATGATACTGAACTGTTTTCAGCTTTGGAACTAAGAATAAATGAGTGTAATTGTGGGAAAAGGTTTCTTCTCAGTTAGTTTCGGTGCGTTTGAGATTGGAAGGACACGAATAGACGGTGCACTTTACGCCATGCAGCCGTATAAAATTGAAGTTATATAACACCATATCTGTTCTGCAAGGCAGTGTAATTAATCAAACTACGTTTGCAAAAAGTCCAGTGTTATTTTACAAATCTACATTAAAGCTAAGTCCCACTAAAAATCGTCTTCGTTCTAAGTAAATTTTTGAAATTGGATCCCTTTTTTCTATCATAAATGGGTCATCATTTTGACAAACTTCTGAATCCAGCAGAAAAATTCTAATGATAACGCTGTAGGTAGTACAACCAACTCTGTTAAGTTATGAAGGATCTGCACACTGCCAAAGACTATCGCGATACCAATGGTCCTCCCATGTTGGAGATGACCAAAAGACGTCAAGGTTGTGAAGACATTCCTACACAAGTACAAGTCATACGTTAACAACAAAAAGAAAGCAAAAGCTATAATTGAAAGAGATGACTACAGGAAATCCCACTTGCACGATCATTAATTAATAGCATTTCTTTATTGATTTTTTCCTTTCTTAGTATCAATTTAAGATTGTTCTAACTTTTATTGTGAATATGTGGAAATACTACCGATTATATATGCCTTTATTTGCCAAAGTTGAGCTAGTTCAAGTGCAATATAAGTCAACCCTTAAAAAATTAAGACCAAGTTTGATAATAAGGTTTTGTCCTGTTCACACAAATATGAACTAAATGATACCTTACATATTATTATATATGCATCCTTAGATTTCATCTTTCGTTAGCGCTCTCTCTCTCTATCTCCTAACTTCTTTCTTGGTCATTATACATGTATTTACAGGATCTGAATTGGGTTCTTGTTCTTATTCGCTAACTTTGAAAAAAAATTTCTACAAACTCGAAAAAAAATATGAAACGAAGTTTTTTTTACAAGCTGTCAAGAATTTTTATTTATTATGTCTTGCTTGAGTGAGTGATATTACGTAAAAAAGTGATGTCATATTGTGCAATAAATTTAATAAAGGTTTGTGAGATCACAATCTAATAGGATGCGTGGGCTCAACAATATGCGCAAGGCTTAATGTTTATTAGTTTACTTGCGCAATATGGTGTCAAGAAATAATGCTATTTATCTACCCACCTGTTTGAATCTCGTAAGATTTACTATTTATCAAACTGGAGTGATATTAAAAGAATATTTTTTGCAAATAAATTAAATCTGATTGATAGACTTTTTTGTAAAAAAGTGTTTAGCATGTATCCATTTTATAGTTCCTTTGTGATAGTACGTATATACGCAGGATTTTCAAAAAATTGCCTCCGCAGGTTAGGTCTACTGCCAAATATCTTAGCATATCTCCATTTTTCTTTCAATATGCTTTACCTTACAGCAATC
>CABFPE010001382.1:0-39811 GCA_900660155.1 Hofstenia miamia | reverse complement strand
AATGATTGATAAAACAACCAACTGCATGTTTTTCACAGGTTCACCTTATTTCATTGACTTTTGCATAGCTACATACATCATTATGGTTTTCTGCTTTGTAACTTTAATGCATAAATACAATGACACATTTGTTATTTGTAGTTGATATTGATTTTTCCATCATTATATGATTTCCAATTGTTAAATTTGTAAACTCCTTGATGCATTCGCCATTTTAAACGTGAAAATGTTTGTAATTTTGTAAGCAATGTTAGTTAATTTAATCTTTTAACATTTATAATGAAAAATCTACTTGAATTCACTACTCTGAAAACTATTAGTGCCTTCAATCTCCTGCATGTCAAGATGATTATTTGATAAACAAAATCCTTTAAAGTGAAAACATCTTTAATTGGGGTGAAAAATGCCTTAAATTATGTGTTCATCATTAAGAACTGAAACCCTGAATGACATGTCAAGTAAAAAAAAACAAAGAAATTTTGTAAACATCAGCACTATTTTAAAAAATAATTCTATTTCACTAATTATTTATTGTAAATTTTTTGGTAAATTTATTTTTTCAAGTTAACTATTTTGTTAATTTATTTTTCCTGCAATTCATTTCTTTGCTGAGAGATTTGAATTATAGTCTTTGACCAAAAACAAATTACTGTTAAAATAGCATCTGACACTTTAATCAATGGAAAGATGAATTTATCACAATAATGTCAATATGTATTCTTTCCCAACATCTAATTATTTGTTACCAGTTGTGAAGGAGTTGGTTTTTTATTGCTATGAAGGAAGAAATACTTTTTACAGTTTTTGCTATCATTTTTCCATTTTGTAATTTTATTTCTTTACACATTGCATTGATAATATATGTAGTGTTTTCATTTTTGCAAATTAAGTCTTGCCAGGAAATTTTTATTGATGTTAAACATGTACAAGAAATCATTTTTCACTTAATCTTATTATTTAATTGTAAAAATAACTTACCCACAGTGGAGAAATTCAACCATCCTTGACTCACTCTCTATAAAAACTGAACAATGCATTACATTTTCAAACTCGGAAAAATAATATCAGTAGATTTATTTAATTAAAAACACAAATGTATAGAGTTTACACAAATGCTACAGAACTTTACGTTTATTCCATCAATATATGATTGTGACGCATGTTTATACATTGGTTTTCGTTTTTTCATGATGGTGCTTTGTTTTACAGTATATCCCAGCATCAAGGCAATTTATCCAATATGAGTAGTAGTGTGCATTCAACAAATTGAGGTTCTAAATATTGATTTGTACCATTAAACATGATTTCCACCATATATCTCACGTTCATAGTATGCATTGATTGTTGTGTTTGGATGTATCTTTCCATAAAATCCAAGTATATTTCCATAATTAAACAAAATTAGTCTGATATTTGCAATTGAAATTATAATAAGATTTATGTTATCAAATAAATTACCACACAATCCATGTAAAAATTGAACAATGTTTTTGTTTCACTTGAGAATTTTGCTGATTTTTTATTAAATATATAATTCCATCACTAAAAATTTTCTGTGAAGTTTCCTTTTTGCAATGAATGGTTGGCATGCTAATAGGTTTTTGTTGTTTTTAGCGAATTATTGACGTGTTACTAGATATAATGATCAGATGCACAACCGCATCCCCTAGTAATTATTAAATTTATATCTCTTTACATGGTGACTTGAATATATCTGATCTAGCATTGTAATTGATCTAACCCTCTAAGGCTTTATTTGTTTAATAATGGTGTATATTTCATTTTTTTCATAGTGAATGATTGACACAATAGAATGCCATGCTATGTGTTTTAAATTTAATTATTAGTATGAAATGCATTGGTACATCTGATAACTAAGGCCTCTAACATGAAAATTAATCAATATCTCTCTGTTGTTTCAACAAATTGAGGTTCTAAATATTGATTTGTACCATTAAACATGATTTCCACCATATATCTCACGTTCATAGTATGCATTGATTGTTGTGTTTGGATGTATCTTTCCATAAAATCCAAGTATATTTCCATAATTAAACAAAATTAGTCTGATATTTGCAATTGAAATTATAATAAGATTTATGTTATCAAATAAATTACCACACAATCCATGTAAAAATTGAACAATGTTTTTGTTTCACTTGAGAATTTTGCTGATTTTTTATTAAATATATAATTCCATCACTAAAAATTTTCTGTGAAGTTTCCTTTTTGCAATGAATGGTTGGCATGCTAATAGGTTTTTGTTGTTTTTAGCGAATTATTGACGTGTTACTAGATATAATGATCAGATGCACAACCGCATCCCCTAGTAATTATTAAATTTATATCTCTTTACATGGTGACTTGAATATATCTGATCTAGCATTGTAATTGATCTAACCCTCTAAGGCTTTATTTGTTTAATAATGGTGTATATTTCATTTTTTTCATAGTGAATGATTGACACAATAGAATGCCATGCTATGTGTTTTAAATTTAATTATTAGTATGAAATGCATTGGTACATCTGATAACTAAGGCCTCTAACATGAAAATTAATCATAATCTCTCTGTTGTATGATGTTATGATTATATCTCCAATTTCTATTGAAGTTTGATTAACCATGCTTTGCTAATATTCACACTATTTGTTATGCATGTACACAAGATGGAATTATAGTAATGACCAAATGTTATTACAAATATGGTTAGTAAGGCATTATACCCTCCAAGAGACATCACCATTAATTGAAGGGATAAACTATTTTTGATTCCCAATTCGCCCCATGGAGAAGGTATTCAAATAACTAGTCATTAGTCATTGTGTAACATAATTCAAATCATGTGTGGTCAAATTAAGAGAAACAAAGAAAGGAACTAAGTTTGAATTTTGATATAAATATTAATTGTACAACACATGATTATGATTAGTTAATTATTTGTAAAATTTATAAGCAGTAATTTTTCTATTAATTAAATTGGCAATTGGCAGTACAAATGGATATTTGACAATTGGTAAAAAGGCAAAGTCGCAAAACGCTAATTAATGCTGACGTGTGCAAGGTGGCAGACAAAAGATAATCAAGATTTAATAAATTGTCAACAACTCAGTGATAACAGGTACTAGCCAAATATTTGAGTGTTTAAACAATTTCTAGTATAAAAGCTGTGCAATATTATATTTTGTTGATGGCCAAAATTTATCGGATTTACTTCGTTTTCTTTTTTCAGGTTTATTTATTAATTAAATGGAAAGCTAAAACATTCGAGCACTAGGGTATTTGAGGCAGTGGTCCACGACTTTGTTTAAAGGGAGATAATTTGTAATGGCTGAGCACTTAGCAATGAATTGTTATTGCTATTCAAACGGCTGTGCAATAGGCACATTAAACAATAATGATTTGCTAGCGCCATTCCCAAGGCTGTGCTGTGGCTGGTAGCTGTTGGTCTGCCTGACGTGCTCATAAGTTAGGTGTAAGGATAGGGATTTTTATCCATTATAGCTTTCCTATCAATCGTTGTTCATTTTGTTACATTATTATGTTTACATTAGCCCTCATATGAGAGTTTACAGTTTGCTTGTATTGGAAGTTTATCAACAGTATTACATTGTATTTCATTCATAGTCGACCTGCGGAACTAATTCCTATGTTTATGCTGACTGCTTTGATTGTTAACATGTACAATAGTGTATTAACATATAGATATTTATCTGTAGGATTATTAAATGTAAGGCATGATAACAAGCTAATGCATTCAGGTTGCGATCTCCTTTATTTTACAACATCATTAATAACAAGAACAATCAATGCACTAAATTAATAGGTTATTCACACATTGTCACGATTTCATTATCACACAAAATTTCATGCACTGAGTCCTCGTGGTGGCAATTGGTGGTTCTTTCGATGCAAAAGTGTTCATTGGAATTAATATTTACATCATAGTTCTTCAATTCCTCTTTGTGTTGTGCCTCAGGTCAGGTGTGTAACCCTGTACTTTGTACCAACCATCTCCTGTCTTGAACCTAAATTACTGTTGTTACTTCTAGTGTCAATTATAGTTGTTGCTTAGATATTAGGCTAAAAGTTAAGTAACCACAAGTTAGAACAAAAGAATAGAGATGGAATTTGGAATCTGTCACCTACCTTACTCGGTAACAATAGGAAATAGTCAAAGTAGCTCCTAAATTACACTTAAGTTTACTAGTTGGAAGGTTGTCAAGATTCTACATGGTGACCATGACAGGCGCCCAACATGCACAAAGAGAAATTCAAGTCAAGATAGTTGTTTCTTCTCGAGTAAATCGAATTGGAAATAGTAATCTAAACATCTGGAAAATAATTATTAGTGTTACAGTAAGTAGTGACTAAAGAAGAAAGCAGAAAGAAGAGGGAACGAATAATAACATTACACTGGAGCACAAAAGAAACGTAAGAAGGGATCACCAAATCAGATACCCGGAGCACAAATGAGAAAGATGGTGAATTCAAAGAAAAAAACTACTAGGAGTAAACCCAGAACTCAAAAGAACCCCCAAGCAAGAACTACACCTGAGACACAGGATGTAATTATGTCCCCAGAAAGTGAACAATCCCCAACAGAACAGGTGCTACAACCTGTGGAGTTAACAAATGAATTTACAATAACCCAGTTAATGGAAATTATTGAGAATAATGCAAAAGGAAGAAAGGAGTTGACGAAACAAATAGAACATTTAACAAAGAGAATAATCAAAGTGGAAATAAAAAGTGTCGAAAAGGAGAAACTAGTTGATGAAATAAAAGAAGACATGAGCATACATTTGACGGAGCAGCGAAATTTATTTCAACAGATAGAAAAGTTGACGGAAGTAAACAAAGAAATAAAGCTCCAATGTGAACAATTTCAAAAAATGCTAAAAGAGCTTCATGAGGAAAACACTAACTTACGAGAGGATAACATAGTGAAGCAATTAGAAATTGATAATTTAAAGGACAAGTTGAGGTTAATCAGGTTAAAGAAAACTGAAATAAAAACAATAGAGAATGTCACAGTGGAAAAACCGTATGAATTAAATTCAGCAATACCACAGAAGGAGATATCGATACAAGAATACAAAAATGCGGAAACCAAAGAAGAGTTTATACAAAAATTAGTCGAAAATGTAATGAAACAAGTGAAAGAGAAGGTGGAAAAACCAATCGAAAGGAAACTGGTGTTTCAAGATACAATATTTTTGGAAGACGAGGAAAATGAGATATCAACATGCAAAGCAATACTGCCTAAATTTACAGGCAGGGTGGACAATTACTTGCCTACATTTAATGAATGGTTAGAAATATTCGAAATGAGTATGAAGGAACGGAGGGTCACACAGAACAGGGCAGCAGCAAGATTCTTACTATATTTAAGTGAACTGCATATCAGCATTATTTAGTGTTAGATTCGGAAATGAAAATGAACTACAAAAAACTGATAGGAGAGTATCGACAATACTATGATGATGAAAGCTTTAAGAGCCAGTATAGGATGCTATTAAATGGAATAAAGATGAATGGTAAAGACAATTTAAGAAATTACATTTCTCAAGTAGAGAGATTGTTAAAACTTAGTTCCAGAGAAAGTAGTTATTCTAAATATGATTTATTTGCACACATTTGTAAAGGATTGCCAGAGGCAATATGGACGCAATTAAGTGTGATGCAGATGATGCATTGGATAAAATGATTAGAAAAGGATTGGCAATAAAAATTAAAATGGAGAGTAACACAAGAATTAGTGAGAAATCAACAATTATGAAACAAATAGTTAATCAGACAATACCAATAGTGAATAAATCAACAGGTAAGACCATAGTAAAGAAATCTGGAGAGGAATTAGTGAAAATAAAACTAAAAGATGGAACAATAAAGCAAATAAAACGGAAAGATTTGAAATGTCAATCCTGTGGAAACAAGGGACATACGAAAAAATACTGTAAGCAACAAATAAATTGGATAGAAGAGGAAGATGTGGATTTCAATGAAGAAGACCTCATAGAAAATGAGGAGGAACAAGAAGAAGAAGAGGAAATGGAATCGGCAGAAGTAGAAAATTTAAATTAAAGGGTGCGCCATCTCTGAAAAACCAAGCACCTGTACTAATAGTGACCGATCTACTAAAAACGAATACAATAACAATTGTTATTAATGGAGTGATGGTAGAACTGACAGTAGATATGGGAGCAGTGATATCCATAATAACAGATGAATGTGCCAAGAAAGTTGGTTTTCAAAGAAAACAATTAAACAACGAGAAAAATAGGTTAATAAATGCTTCTGGAGATTACATTGACTTGAAAGGTAAGCTGGAAAATATACCAGTGAGAGTGGCAAATATGACATTTCAACAAACTTTTATGGTAATTGATACAGAGAGAAACCAATTGCCATATGAAGTAATATTGGGTAATGATTTTCTCACAAACAATAAGTGCATTATAAACTAAAAGGATAGAATGATAACTGTACAAGAAGAGGTAATAACAACATATGAAGATCGCGATATGGATGACACAATAGTATTCAAGCTAACAGAGGTGGTGAAAATTTTGCCAAATAATTGGAGAATGTATGAAATCATAACAAGTGAAAGAATAGACACTGAGGTAATGATATATGACCAAATTGGCATAAATACAAAGAAATTATTGATTCCGTCAAGTTTATGCATGATACAAGAAGGAAAGGGTTGGATACCAGTATTAAACGCAACAAATCATGTAGTCAATGTTAATAAAGACAAAATGAAGATAAAGGGAAAGAGAGTGAAATCTGAGAAGCAGATGGTAAACAAAACAATAAACATAATAACGAAAGGAGAAGAAGAAATGTTTCAGATACAGGAAATTAAGGAAGAAGAATACCCACATCTGAATAATGAAGAAAAGGAAAAGCTCGTCGAAATTTTGAATAAGCAAAATAAAATATTCAACTTCAGAGAAATCAGTGTGGGGAAAGCAATCGGGGAGACGCATAAAACAATTACTACAACGGAGGAACCAATTAGATTACCTTGCAGAAGAGTACTGGAAAATCTGAAAGACAAATATAATACAATTCTGAATGAACTCATTGATAATAAAATTATCAGGCCAAGAGAAATTCCTTACGCATTACCAACGGTGTGTGTAAAACAAGGTAAAGTACAGGCTTTGCATAGATTTCAGAAAATTAAATGATGTGACCAAAAAAGATGCTTATCTGTTATCGTGAATAGATGACATGATTTACGAAGCAATGAAAAACAAATACTTTACATGTATTGATTTATGCAAAGCCTACTGGAAAGTACCAATGGAGCCTAAGGACATTGAAAAAACAGCATTCATAACTCCATACAGTTTGTTTGAATGGATGTATATGGCGTTTGGACTTTGTAACACACCAGCGACGTTTCAACAGTATGTAATGAAAGTGTTAAAACAAAAGAATAAAAAAATGGAAGACAGAGTGTGCACTTACATAGACGATATATTAATCGCGAGTGATACAGTAGATGAGCATTTAGAAAAATTGGACAGAATGTTAATGATTCTCTATAATGCCGGACTGAGGGTGAATGGAAAAAAATGCGAAATTTTAAAAACAGAAGTGGTATTTTTGGGAAGAAAAATACAAAAAGGCGAAATTAAAATGAAAAACAATGCAAAGGAAATGATTTTAAATATTAAAAGCCCAAAAACAAAGAAAGACATACAGAGAATAATGGGGTTCATCAACTATTATGGATCATTCATACCAAATATAGCTCAGAAAACAACTAGAATAACAGCATTACTTAAAAAATCCAAACCATTTGAATGGACATGGAGAGAAGAGGAACAATTAGAAAACATCAAAAATGAACTTGCTAAAATGCCGTTGTTAAACACACCCGATTATGAAGAAGCATTTATATTAGATTGTGATGCAAGCAATGTTGCAATTGGAGCTTGTTTGGGACAAATGAAAAATGGAAGAGAAGTACCTATACAATTCTTTAGTCAACAATTAAGAACAAGTGAAGAAAATTATGGATCAACAAAGTTGGAGATGTTAGCGGTAGTAGAAAGTATAAAGAAATTTAGATACTTTTTAATCAGACAGAAGTTTAAAGTGCAAACAGATAATGGTGGATTGGCGTGGCTCAAGAAATTTTCAGGAGATAAGTCGTCAATTGTGTCAAGGTGGATAGAGTATCTAAACGAATTTAGATTCACAATCGAACATAGAAAAGGTATGCTACATAAAATGCTGACTTCTGGACTGTCCTACCAGAATATCAAAGAGACGTAGAAAAGCAGGAAGGAGAGAAAAAGAAATTTGATTTTTTGCCACATAGCGAATATAACAAACTACCAGACATCAATGCAGATAAAAAAGGTCAAGCAATAATGCCCATTACAATTAAAGAGGAAATCAATGAGAGTGAAATTGTCGAAAAACAGAAAACAGATTTGATAATGATGGAGATATGAAGAAAATTGGAAGACAGTAATGAACAGATAAGCAAGGAAGCAAATAGCTATTTCCAGAGATATACATGAAAAATAAATAAAAACAGGTTACTATACGTACATGGAAAAACACTAAGAATAGCGATTCCAGAATACTACAAAAGGGAACTGGTAAGGAAAACTCATGAAAAAGGACACATTGGAATAATCCAAACTGAACAAACATTTAACGCAAGATTTATAACGATTGGAGTTAAAAAAGTGGTAGAGGACGTTATTAATAAATGTACCACGTGCCTGTTAAATAATAAGATTCATTTTCCAAGGCAAATGGCGCCATTGGAAAAAATAATAGCAACTGCACCAAATCAAATAGTACATGTCGATCTAGAAAAAATTGTCACAAGACGATGAAGGGTACCAATATATTCTGGTAATAGTAGACAATTTTACAAAATATGCAAGGATGATTCCATTGGATTCCACAACAGCAAAAATTGTGGCAGAAAAAATAATGAAAGAGTGGATATTAAAATTTGGACCCATGGAAGTAATAATATCTGACAGAGGTGTGCAATTTGAAAGGAAATTGTTTGAAGAAATGGCAAAATTGTTAGAAATAATGACAGAGAAAACAACAGCTTACTACCCACATGCAAATGGGGCAGTGGAAAGCTTAAATAGAACAATGATTAAATTGATCAGAGTGTTAACATCGAGGATTGGCAGAAAAGATTGGAGAGAGGTCATAGAAATGGTAGAGTACTATTACAACACCTCACTACATTCTACTAAAGGGACAACACCTTTCAAAGCAATGTACGGCAGAGAGGCAGCTACGCTGATATCTTTGCAATACAGTAATTATTTGGACAAACCAGATAATGAATATATTAAGAAGATAAAAATTCAATTAACAGGAATCCATGAGGCGATGTGTCACAATACGAAAAAGTCTGCAATAAGACAACAGAGAAATTTTAACAAGAAAATTTATGGAAAGCCACACAAGAAGGGTGATAAGGTTTACGCATACACATTATTGAGAACATATGATGTAAACCAGGTAAGAAAATTAAAAACACAGTGGTCAGGGTCATTTGTCATTTCACAAACATTACTGAATAATAATTACAAACTAAGTGATGGTAGAATTTTACACTTTCAAAATTTAAAAAGGGCGACAAAGGACATAGAACAAACTAAATTAAATGAAGATGCACAATTTAAATTTATAGAAAATAATGATTGTATATATTGTGAAATGGATGATCTCGACAGCATAGTAGAAGAAGAATTTCAAGAAGAGTACAACCCTATGCAGGGAGATGATGAAGTTGAGAGAAGAGTAATGCCCCAGAGGGCTGTAAAAAATAAAAATAAATATGACCCAGAGATATGGGATTTAAATTTAGTAACTCCATTTAGATTAGATAATGAAAAGGACGAACAGCAGATCACTGTTGAAGAGCAGAAGGATATGCAGGAAATCCCCGAAATCTGATTGTCAGTTAAAGGGCATGACAAGGGGAGAGAATTCTAGCAGTCATGGTGGAAGCACAAGGTCTCCGCAATCTGATTGTCAATTAAGAGGGATGATGATGGAGCAGTCTTCACTGGTTAANACAAAGGACATAGAACAAACTAAATTAAATGAAGATGCACAATTTAAATTTATAGAAAATAATGATTGTATATATTGTGAAATGGATGATCTCGACAGCATAGTAGAAGAAGAATTTCAAGAAGAGTACAACCCTATGCAGGGAGATGATGAAGTTGAGAGAAGAGTAATGCCCCAGAGGGCTGTAAAAAATAAAAATAAATATGACCCAGAGATATGGGATTTAAATTTAGTAACTCCATTTAGATTAGATAATGAAAAGGACGAACAGCAGATCACTGTTGAAGAGCTGAAGGATATGCAGGAAATCCCCGAAATCTGATTGTCAGTTAAAGGGCATGACAAGGGGAGAGAATTCTAGCAGTCATGGTGGAAGCACAAGGTCTCCGCAATCTGATTGTCAATTAAGAGGGATGATGATGGAGCAGTCTTCACTGGTTAATAGAAGAAGACGAGTGCGACGAAAATCTCCACAATCTGATTGTCATTTAAAGGGCATGAGGATGGAGAGACTAACACCAATGAATAAAAGAAGAAGGGTACGAAGGAGATCTCCGCAATCTGATTGTCAGTTAAAGGGCATGAGGGTGGAGACAACACCAAAGAGATCACCCTCCACCAAATGTCATTTAAAGGGCAGGCGGATAAGAGAGGGCCATTGTCAGGATACCGATCGTCATTTAAAGGGCGTGAGGTTGGATCAAAAATCAAGCTCATCAATGGAACACTCCCCCAAATCCAGTGGAACTCGAAGTCAACTAAAGGGCAGAGAGTACAAAGCTATGCGAATAAGTCCTCCACTGCAATTAAAGGCAGCAGGTACTGAAGTCTGTGGTCAATACATTGACACTGACATTCAAGAGATCAGTGAAGAATCAGAAATGGACATTTCAGAACAACTGTCAACGAGTTCATTTACAACTCACAGTTCGCAGCCATTCTCACACAGACAATCATCTACCACAACAAAGTCGTCCAGATCAGAGGAGCGAGGAAGCAGAATGACAAAAATTGGGAAAGATAAAATCCACCCATACTTTATAGCAAACAGAAAAATACGTTACAACTTGCAGGATAATTTGTCACCAGAGACAAAACAGTTTTTACAACAGAACTCAGTGACAAAAGAAACAGAGGCATCGGCAATTCCCATTGTAATCGACAAACAGAATAGGCCAGTGTGCAACACGATTATAGAGACATTAAGGAAACATTTAACTGGCCTTACTTCAAAAGTACAGTTCATATAACGTTTGAAGAAAAATTCACACTAAAAGATGTCCAGAAGTTAATTAAGAATAAAAACAAGCTGATAGAGAAATGTGAACAGGTCAATTTAGACAAGGAGCACTTAACAATGGTATACTTCATTAAACAAGTGGAAATGGTATTGAGAAATTTGGAAGAACATATTAAAGAAATGCTAAAAATGGCTAAACAATACAAAATGAAAGTGATAATAATAGTCAGAAGGCGAGAAGGAGAGGAAGTACCAGAATTCCTACAAAACTTAGAAGAAAAATTGGAAAATGTGTTTATAATGGAGAAAAGTGGCGAAGCAATCTCAGAGATGATTAATACGGATTTGCAAATAAACAACATTGCGCCAGTGGAAAGGATAATGGTTGAGCCAAAAATAGTGATTGATATGTATTATCAAGTAAAAACCATGGAGATGCTTGGAATAAGAGAAAATCTAGGAGAAACAGGAAACCTGTTCATAAAATGTAGCATGAACCAGACACTGGAACATCTAAGGAGTATCATGAATGTGTGGAAAGAAATGAAAACTGAGAAGCCTGTACATGGAGAATGGCCCAAAATTGAAATAATATCAATGATAAAAACCTACCATAAAACAGTGGAGATGGGAAATTGAAAGAGATGTTAATGCGGAACAATAACAAAGAGAGAGTGTATATTGAAGGAGAAGTTACCCCATACGACCTGTATCATGAAGGCGACGCCATACACAAACAAATAAAGAAGGTGCGAAACGAGATTGAAAATAGAGAGACACAAATAGTCATGTTATTCTCTGGAATAAACGACATAGTGTGGGGCAAACTCTGGAGTCCAACATATCAATATTATGATGTAATGCATTGATTGGAAATAATAACAATGGTGCGACTGGGGAAAAACGACCCAGATCAAATAACTAAAGAGGAAGTATGCAATAACATAAGTGCATTCTATGATGAAGCTTCTATTTCAAAATCGCTGAGATCTACCTATGAGTTTTTCTACCCAAATACAGCGATAAAGCCTGAGCTAGCTCACACAAGTAGAATAGACGCGATAATGACACTGATGATAGCGATCAAAGGATTGAAATTATATGAGAAGTACTACGAAGAATTTAACAGAAAGTTAAACGAATTATGCAGTATGTGCACAATATTGAACAAGTTATGAAATCCGATGTTTCTGAGACATAAAAAATTGGTAACTACAGAAAAGGAAGTAGTGCTGACACTAGCTAAAGAAGAAAAGTATGAGAAGACTGAATGGGAGATGCCAGAAGCAAACATGATGATAAAACAGGCGGTTGAAATGGTACATGGAGAAAGAGTTGTGATCCTTAATTAGCTATGCTGGAGGGGGAGTGTAACATAATTCAAATCATGTGTGGTCAAATTAAGAGAAACAAAGAAAGGAACTAAGATTGAATTTTGATATAAATATTAATTGTACAACACATGATTATGATTAGTTAATTATTTGTAAAATTTATAAGCAGTAATTTTTCTATTAATTAAATTGGCAATTGGCAGTACAAATGGATATTTGACAATTGGTAAAAAGGCAAAGTCGCAAAACGCTAATTAATGCTGACGTGTGCAAGGTGGCAGATGAAAGATAATCAAGATTTAATAAATTGTCAACAACTCAGCAATAACAGGTACTAGCCAAATATTTGAGTGTTTAAGCAATTTCTAGTATAAAAGCTGTGCAATATTATATTTTGTTGATGGCCAAAATTTATCGGATTTACTTTGTTTTCTTTTGTCAGGTTTATTTATTAATTAAATGGAAAGCTAAAAACGTTCGAGAACTAGGGTATTTGAGGAAGTGGTCCATGACTTCGTTTAAAGGGAGATAATTCATAATGGCTGAGCACTTAGCAATGAATTGTTATTGCTATTCAAACGGCTGTGCGATAGGCACATTAAACAATAATGATTTGCTAGCGCCATTCCCAAGGCTGTGCTGTGGCTGGTAGCTGTTGGTCTGCCTGACGTGATCATAAGTTAGGTGTAAGGATAGGGATTTTTATCCATTATAGCTTTCCTATCAATCGTTGTTCATTTTGTTACATTATTATGTTTACATTAGCCCTCATATGAGAGTTTACAGTTTGCTTGTATTGGAAGTTTATCAACAGTATTACATTGTATTTCATTCATAGTCGACCTGCGGAACTAATTCCTATGTTTATGCTGACTGCTTTGATTGTTAACATGTACAATAGTGTATTAACATATAGATATTTATCTGTAGGATTATTAAATGTAAGGCATGATAACAAGCTAATGCATTCAGGTTGCGATCTCCTTTATTTTACAACATCATTAATAACAAGAACAATCAATGCACTAAATTAATAGGTTATTCACACATTGTCACGATTTCATTATCACACAAAATTTCATGCACTGAGTCCTCGTGGTGGCAATTGGTGGTTCTTTCGATGCAAAAGTGTTCATTGGAATTAATATTTACATCATAGTTCTTCAATTCCTCTTTGTGTTGTGCCTCAGGTCAGGTGTGTAACCCTGTACTTTGTACCAACCATCTCCTGTCTTGAACCTAAATTACTGTTGTTACTTCTAATGTCAATTATAGTTGTTGCTTAGATATTAGGCTAAAAGTTAAGTAACCACAAGTTAGAACAAAAGAATAGAGATGGAATTTGGAATCTGTCACCTACCTTACTCGGTAACAATAGGAAATAGTCAAAGTAGCTCCTAAATTACACTTAAGTTTACTAGTTGGAAGGTTGTCAAGATTCTACAATTGCTATGGGAACCCAAGTATAAGTGGATGATCTAGAATATTTTAATGATTTGAACAAACATTATATAATTTTGTTGGTTGTATAAATGACATGGAAAAAAGATAATTTCACATTTCAAAACATAAAAACACATTGTTCTAGTTAACATGAGGAAAATTTTTAACATTTCTGCATGCTAATGAGAATGAGCTTTGTTAAACTATTGTATATATTTCTAAGACACAAAATGTTCACCTAATGCATTAATGCATAGCTTTAATGTAAATTAGATATATGGGTGGTTGTAATTGGCATTACACCAGTCAATTGTAGAATCTTGACAACCTTCCAACTAGTAAACTTAAGTGTAATTTAGGAGCTACTTTGACTATTTCCTATTGTTACCGAGTAAGGTAGGTGACAGATTCCAAATTCCATCTCTATTCTTTTGTTCTAACTTGTGGTTACTTAACTTTTAGCCTAATATCTAAGCAACAACTATAATTGACATTAGAAGTAACAACAGTAATTTAGGTTCAAGACAGGAGATGGTTGGTACAAAGTACAGGGTTACACACCTGACCTGAGGCACAACACAAAGAGGAATTGAAGAACTATGATGTAAATATTAATTCCAATGAACACTTTTGCATTGAAAGAAACACCAATCACCACCACAAAGACTCAGTGCATGAAATGTTGTGTGATAATGAAATCGTGACAATGTGTGAATAACCTATTAATTTAGTGCATTGATTGTTCTTGTTATTAATGATGTTGTAAAATAAAGGAGATTCGCAACCTGAATGCATTAGCTTGTTATCATGCCTTACATTTAATAATCCTACAGATAAATATCTATATGTTAATACACTATTGTACATGTTAACAATCAAAGCAGTCAGCATAAACATAGGAATTAGTTCCGCAGGTCGACTATGAATGAAATACAATGTAATACTGTTGATAAACTTCCAATACAAGCAAACTGTAAACTCTCATATGAGGGCTAATGTAAACATAATAATGTAACAAAATGAACAACGATTGATAGGAAAGCTATAACGGACAAAAATCCCTATCCTTACACCTAACTTATGATCACGTCAGGCAGACCAACAGCTACCAGCCACAGCACAGCCTTGGGAATGGCGCTAGCAAATCATTATTGTTTAATGTGCCTATCGCACAGCCGTTTGAATAGCAATAACAATTCATTGCTAAGTGCTCAGCCATTATGAATTATCTCCCTTTAAACGAAGTCATGGACCACTTCCTCAAATACCCTAGTTCTCGAACGTTTTTAGCTTTCCATTTAATTAATAAATAAACCTGACAAAAGAAAACAAAGTAAATCCGATAAATTTTGGCCATCAACAAAATATAATATTGCACAGCTTTTATACTAGAAATTGCTTAAACACTCAAATATTTGGCTAGTACCTGTTATTGCTGAGTTGTTGACAATTTATTAAATCTTGATTATCTTTCATCTGCCACCTTGCACACGTCAGCATTAATTAGCGTTTTGCGACTTTGCCTTTTTACCAATTGTCAAATATCCATTTGTACTGCCAATTGCCAATTTAATTAATAGAAAAATTACTGCTTATAAATTTTACAAATAATTAACTAATCATAATCATGTGTTGTACAATTAATATTTATATCAAAATTCAATCTTAGTTCCTTTCTTTGTTTCTCTTAATTTGACCACACATGATTTGAATTATGTTACACTCCCCCTCCAGCATAGCTAATTAAGGATCACAACTCTTTCTCCATGTACCATTTCAACCGCCTGTTTTATCATCATGTTTGCTTCTGGCATCTCCCATTCAGTCTTCTCATACTTTTCTTCTTTAGCTAGTGTCAGCACTACTTCCTTTTCTGTAGTTACCAATTTTTTATGTCTCAGAAACATCGGATTTCATAACTTGTTCAATATTGTGCACATACTGCATAATTCGTTTAACTTTCTGTTAAATTCTTCGTAGTACTTCTCATATAATTTCAATCCTTTGATCGCTATCATCAGTGTCATTATCGCGTCTATTCTACTTGTGTGAGCTAGCTCAGGCTTTATCGCTGTATTTGGGTAGAAAAACTCATAGGTAGATCTCAGCGATTTTGAAATAGAAGCTTCATCATAGAATGCACTTATGTTATTGCATACTTCCTCTTTAGTTATTTGATCTGGGTCGTTTTTCCCCAGTCGCACCATTGTTATTATTTCCACTCAATGCATTACATCATAATATTGATATGTCGGACTCCAGAGTTTACTTTTAAAAATTTCATTTAAAAAACTTGGGGTTGACTAATAAAAAATCATAGTCGGAAACATAGTAGGCCATGTCTTAGACCACTTATAAGTACTTTTCTAGATGTAGTTTTTAATTTGGAATCGAATGAACTAGTTGCGGAGTCCATAGGATGAAAACTCGATGAGATATTACCGATTATTCCATTTTATATATATATATATATATANAGGAGATGGTTGGTACAAAGTACAGGGTTACACACCTGACCTGAGGCACAACACAAAGAGGAATTGAAGAACTATGATGTAAATATTAATTCCAATGAACACTTTTGCATTGAAAGAAACACCAATCACCACCACAAAGACTCAGTNAACTAGGTGCGGAGTCCATAGGATAAAAACTCGTTGAGATATTACCGATTATTCCATTTTATATATATATATATATATAGTAGTTTACTAAAAGAAAATTAAAATTAAAAACTTAGTAGGCCATGCCTTAAACCACTTCTAAGTACTTTTCTAGATGTAGGTTTTAATTTGCAAGCTAATAAAAGTGGTGCGAAGTCCGTAGCACAAATATTGACAGAGATAATTACGATTACTTTTTAAAAATTCAGTTAAAAAACTTGGGGTTGACTAATAAAAAATCATAGTCGGAAACATAGTAGGCCATGTCTTAGACCACTTATAAGTACTTTTCTAGATGTAGTTTTTAATTTGCAAGCTAATAAAAGTCCTGCGAAGTCCGTAGCACCAATATTGATTGAGTTATATGCAAATATTTTAAACACATATTTTTTTAAAAATTATATATATATATAAAAATTGAAAATTTGGAAGACCCCACCACTTTTTAATACCCCTGGATCAACACTAATACTTCTTTTCAATATTCAAAAAATTTTGGAAAAAAAGCGGTAAAAAATTTTTGATCTTAAAAAAAATAAAAAATTTTTAGCATAGGTGAAAAGAGCATCAAAAACTGTGTCTGTACACCAATTTGGGTTGAATTCTGATAAAAAAAAGTTAAAAGGGTACACTATGTAAAGGCTGGTTACACTATGTATAAAAACCACCAGGGCCGTACACTATGTATATACATAGTGTAACATTGGTCATGTCCTAAAATTTGGCTGGGATTTGAATTAGACTTTCAAATAAATTTTTTATAAAATCAAAGTTTTTAATTTTAATCTTTCTTAGTATCACACTCTAAAACACTATTGAAAAATATTTCTTTGATAAACCGGCAAAATTTTTCATCCAATTTAATGATTTCTATTTAGTTTACTTGACTGTTAACAATCTTAGTGCTTGATATTATAATGATATTCGAGTAAAATTATAAATATCTTTGGATTGCGAATCAGTTGTTAACAAATATTTCATGGAAGTAGTCGGTGAAGCAAAATTTCAAAATTTTAGAACAAATTTTAGAAAAATATTAAGTGCGCTTTTTTACTAATTGCAGGTAATATAAAAACATACTCGAAATTTAATTTCAAAAAATTCAAATTGTNCTTGATATTATAATGATATTCGAGTAAAATTATAAATATCTTTGCATTACGAATCAGTTGTTAACTAATATTTCATGGAAGTAGCAGGTGAAGGAAAATTTCAAAATTTTAGAACAAATTTTAGAAAAATATTAAGTGCGCTTTTTTACTAATGGCAGGAAATAAGAAAAACATATTCGAAATTTATTTTAAAAATTTCAAATTGTTATCGCTGTTTTGCTACCTATTCTCAACTTGAAAATCTCTTGAAAAATTCTACTTGGACAAACCAGCAGATGCTTGATTTTGATTTGAATTATTTCAACATTGATTGCTGACATGATCATATTCATAACATTTGATTTTATGATCGCATCCAAATAGAAAACAGGAATTTCTTATCTTAAAATTAAATTTATTTAAGATTGACTTTCGTGGATAGCATTTAGGTAGAAAGAAATACATATTTTTTGCAAAATGATTTTATGTAGAGTTCCTAAAATTTCGGTATGATTTAAAATTGAACTTCAAGGAAATTTTTAGAAAATCAAAATTTTTACCGGTAATCTTTCTTTGTCACACTCTTAAAAACACTATTTAAAAATTTTACTTTGATAAACCGGCAAAATTTTTCATCCAAATTAATGATTTCTAATTACTTTACTTGAATGTTAACAATCTTAGTGCTTGATATTATAATGATATTCGAGCAAAATTAAAAATATCTTTGCATTACGTATCAGTTGGTAACTAATATTTCATGGAAGTAGTCTGTGAAGCAAAATTTCAAAATTTTAGAACAAATTTTAGAAAAATATTAAGTCTGCTTTATTACTAATGGCAGGTAATAATAAAAGCATACTCGAAATTAAATTTTAAGAAATTCAAATTGTTTTCTCTGTTTTACTATCTAGACTCAACCTGAAAATCTCTTGAAAAATTCTACTTGGACAAACCGGCAGATGCTTGATTTCGATTTTAATTATTTCAGCAAAGATTGCTGACCTGATCATATTCATATTATTTGATTTTATGATCTCATCCGAATAGAAAACAGGAATTTCTAATCTTAAAAGTAAATTTATTTAAGATTGCATTTCGTGGATAGCATTTAGGTACAAAGAAATACATATTTTTTCTAAAATGATTTTTTCTTTGCAATTCCTAAAATTTTACTGTGATTTGAATTAGACTATTAAAATAATTTTTTTAGAAAATCAAAGTTTTTAATTGTAATCTTTCTTAGTATCACACTCTAAAACACTATTGAAAAATATTCCTTTGATAAACCGGCAAAATTTTTCATCCAATTTAATGATTTCTATTTAGTTTACTTGTCTGTTAACAATCTTAGTGCTTGATATTATAATGATATTCGAGTAAAATTATAAATATCTTTGCATTGCGAATCAGTTGTTAACAAATATTTCATGGAAGTATTCGGTGAAGCAAAATTTCAAAATTTTAGAACAAAATTATTAAGTGCGCTTTTTTACTTATTGCAAATAATATAAAAACATACTCGAAATTTAATTTCAAAAAATTCAAATTGTTTTCGCTGTTTTACTACCTAGTCTCAACCTGAAAATCTCTTGAAAAATTCTACTTGGACAAACCGGCAGATGCTTGATTTCGATTTGAATTATTTCAGCAATGATTGCTGACCTGATCATATTCATAATATTTGATTTTATGATCTCATCCGAATAGAAAACACGAATTTCTAATCTTAAAAGTAAATTTATTTAAGATTGACTTTCGTGGATAGCATTTAGGTACAAAGAAATACATATTTTTTCTTAAATGATTTCTTCTAAGCAATTCATCAAATTTGACTGTGATTTGAAATAGACTTTTAAAATAATTTTTTAGAAAATCGAAGTTTTTAGCTGTAAATTTCTTAGACTCACACTCTAAAACACTATTGAAAAATATTACTTTGATAAACCGGCAAAATTTTTCATCCAAATTAATGATTTCTACTTACTTTACTTGAATGTTAACAATCTTAGTGCTTGATATTATAATGATATTCGAGCAAAATTAAAAATATCTTTGCATTACGTATCAGTTGGTAACTAATATTTCATGGAAGTAGTCGGTGAAGCAAAATTTAAAAATTTTAGAACAAATTTTAGAAAAATATTAAGTGTGCTTTATTACTAATGGCAGGTAATAATAAAAGCATACTCGAAATTAAATTTTAAAAAATTCAAATTGTTTTCGCTGTTTTACTATCTAGACTCAACCTGAAAATCTCTTGAAAAATTCTACTTGGACAAACCAGCAGATGCTTGATTTTGATTTGAATTATTTCAACATTGATTGCTGACATGATCATATTCATAACATTTGATTTTATGATCGCATCCAAATAGAAAACAGGAATTTCTTATCTTAAAAGTAAATTTATTTAAGATTGACTTTCGTGAATAGCATTTAGATAAAAGAAATATAAATTTTTTCTGAAATGATTTTTTCGATGCAATTCATCAATTTAATTTCAAAAAATTCAAATCGTTTTCGCTGTTTTACTACCTAGTCTCAACCTGAAAATCTCTTGAAAAATTCTACTTGGACAAACCGGCAGATGCTTGATTTCGATTTGAATTATTTCAGTAATGTTTGCTGAACTGATCATATTCATATTATTTGATTTTATGATCTCATCCGAATAGAAAACACGAATTTCTAATCTTAAAAGTAAATTTATTTAAGATTGACTTTCGTGGATAGCATTTAGGTACAAAGAAATACATATTTTTTCTAAAATGATTTTTTCTATGCAATTCCTAAAATTTGGCTGTGATTTGAATTAGACTTTTAAAATAATTTTTTAGAAAATCAAAGTTTTTAATTGTAATCTTTCTTAGTATCACACTCTAAAACACTATTGAAAAATATTACTTTGATAAACCGGCAAAATTTTTCATCCAATTTAATGATTTCTATTTAGTTTACTTGTCTGTTAACAATCTTAGTGCTTGATATTATAATGATATTCGAGTAAAATTATAAATATCTTTGCATTACGAATCAGTTGTTAACAAATATTTCATCGAAGTAGTCAGTGAAGCAAAATTTCAAAATTTTAGAACAAAAATATTAAGTGCGCTTTTTTACTAATGGCAGGTAATAATAAAAACATACTCGAAATTTAATTTTAAAAAATTCAAATTGTTTTCGCTGTCTTACTACCTAGTCTCAACCTGAAAATCTTTTGAAAAATTCTACTTGGACAAACCGGCAGATGCTTGA
Organism: Hofstenia miamia; assembly: GCA_900660155.1. Taxonomy (NCBI): domain Eukaryota; kingdom Metazoa; phylum Xenacoelomorpha; order Acoela; family Hofsteniidae; genus Hofstenia; species Hofstenia miamia. Next base: position 18,700 of record CABFPE010001382.1, on the reverse strand, counting down.
TTTCGATTTGAATTATTTCAGCAATGATTGCTGACCTGATCATATTCATAATATTTGATTTTATGATCTCATCTGAATAGAAAACAGGAATTTCTAATCTTAAAAGTAAATTTATTTAAGATTAACTTTCGTGGATAGCATTTAGGTACAAAGAAATACATATTTTTTCTAAAATGATTTTTTCTATGCAATTCCTAAAATTTGACTGTGATTTGAAATAGACTTTTAAAATAATTTTTTAGAAAATCAAAGTTTTTAATTGTAATCTTTCTTAGTATCACACTCTAAAACACTATTGAAAAATATTACTTTGATAAACCGGCAAAATTTTTCATCCAATTTAATGATTTCTATTTAGTTTACTTGACTGTTAACAATCTTAGTGCTTGATATTATAATGATATTCGAGTAAAATTATAAATATCTTTGCATTACGAATCAGTTGTTAACAAATATTTCATTGAAATAGTCGGTGAAGGAAAATTTCACAATTTTAGAACAAAAATATTAAGTGCGCTTATTTACTAATGGCAGGTAATAATAAAAACATACTCGAAATTTAATTTTAAAAAATTCAAATTGTGATCGCTGTTTTGCTACCTAGTCTCAACCTGAAAATCTCTTGAAAAATTCTACTTGGACAAACCGGCAGAATTTTGGTTTCAATTTGAAATTTTTTATCAATGATTGCTGACCTGATCACATTCATAATATTTGATTTTATGATATCATTCGAATAGAAAACAAGAATTTCTAATTTTAAAAGTAAATTTATTTAAGATTGACTTTCGTGGATAGCATTTAGGTACAAAGAAATACATATTTTTTCTAAAATGATATTTTCTATGCAATTCCTAAAATTTGACTGTGATTTGAAATAGACTTTTAAAATAATTTTTTAGAAAATCAAAGTTTTTAATTGTAATCTTTCTTAGTATCACACTCTAAAACACTATTGAAAAATATTACTTTGATAAACCGGCAAAATTTTTCATCCAATTTAATGATTTCTATTTAGTTTACTTGACTGTTAACAATCTTAGTGCTTGATATTATAATGATATTCGAGTAAAATTATAAATATCTTTGCATTACGAATCAGTTGTTAACAAATATTTCATTGAAATAGTCAGTGAAGGAAAATTTCAAAATTTTAGAACAAAAATATTAAGTGCGCTTATTTACTAATGGCAGGTAATAATAAAAACATACTCGAAATTTAATTTTAAAAAATTCAAATTGTTGTCCCTGGTTTGCCAACTAGTCTCAACCTGAAAATCCTTTTAAAAATTCTTCCTTGGACAAACCGGCAAAATTTTGCTTTCGTTTGGAATTTTTTAACAATGGTTGCTGACCTGATCAAATTCATAATATTTGATTTTTTGATATCCTTCGAATAGAAAACAAGAATTTCTAATTTTAAAAGTAAATTTATTTAAGATTGACTTTCGTGGATAACATTTAGGTACAAAGAAATACATATTTTTTCTAAAATGATATTTTCTATGCAATTCCTAACATTTGACTGTGATTTGAAATAGACTTTTAAAATAATTTTTAGAAAATCAAAGTTTTTAATTGTAATCTTTCTTAGTATCACACTCTAAAACACTATTGAAAAATATTACTTTGATAAACCGGCAAAATTTTTCATCCAATTTAATGATTTCTATTTAGTTTACTTGACTGTTAACAATCTTAGTGCTTGATATTATAATGATATTCGAGTAAAATTATAAATATCTTTGCATTACGAATCAGTTGTTAACAAATATTTCATTGAAATAGTCAGTGAAGGAAAATTTCAAAATTTTAGAACAAAAATATTAAGTGCGCTTATTTACTAATGGCAGGTAATAATAAAAACATACTCGAAATTTAATTTTAAAAAATTCAAATTGTGATCGCTGCTTTGCTACCTAGTCTCAATCTGAAAATCTCTTGAAAAATTCTACTTGGACAAACCGGCAGAATTTTGATTTCGATTCGAATTATTTCAGCAATGATTGCTGACCTGATCATATTCATAATATTTGATTTTATGATCTCGTCCGAATAGAAAACAGGAATTTCTAATCTTAAAAGTAAATTTATTTAAGATTGACTTTCGTGGATAGCATTTAGGTACAAAGAAATACATATTTTTTCTGAAATGATTTCTTCTATGCAATTCCTAAAATTTGACTGTGATTTGAAATAGACTTTTAAAATAATTTTTTAGAAAATCAAAGTTTTTAATTTTAATCTTTCTTAGTATCACACTCTAAAACACTATTGAAAAATATTACTTTGATAAACCGGCAAAATTTTTCATCCAATTTAATGATTTCTATTTAGCTTACTTGAATGTTAACAATCTTATTGCTTGATATTATAATGATATTCGAGTAAAACTATAAATATCTTTGTATTACGAATCAGTTGTTAACAAATATTTCATGGAAGTAGTCGGTGAAGCAAAATTTCAAAATTTTAGAACAAATTTTAGAAAAATATTAAGTGCGCTTTTTTACTAATGGCAGGTAATAATAAAAACATAGTCGAAATTTAATTTTAAAAATTCAAGATTGTGATCGCTGATTTGCTACCTAGTCTCAATCTGAAAATCTCATGAAAAATTCTACTTGGACAAACCGGCAGAATTTTGCTTTCGTTTCGAAATGTTTTAACTATGTTTGCTGACCTGATCACATTCATAATATTTGATTTTATGATCTCGTCCGAATAGAAAACAGGAATTTCTAATCTTAAAAGTAAATTTATTTAAGATTGACTTTCGTGGATAGCATTTAGGTACAAAGAAATACATATTTTTTCTAAAATGATTTTTTCTATGCAATTCCTAAAATTTGACTGTGATTTGAAATAGACTTTTAAAATAATTTTTTAGAAAATCAAAGTTTTTAATTGTAATCTTTCTTAGTATCACACTCTAAAACACTATTGAAAAATATTACTTTGATAAACCGGCAAAATTTTTCATCCAATTTAATGATTTCTATTTAGTTTACTTGAATGTTAACAATCTATGTGTTTGATAATATAATGATATTCGAGTAAAATTATAAATATCTTTGTATTACGAATCAATTGTTAACAAATATTTCATGGAAATAGTCGGTGAAGGAAAATTTCAAAATTTTAGAACAAAAATATTAAGTGCGCTTATTTACTAATTGCAGGTAATAATAAAAACATAGTCGAAATTTAATTTTAAAAAATTCAAATTGTGGTCGCTGTTTTGCTACCTAGTCTCAACCTGAAAATCTCTTGAAAAATTCTACTTGGACAAACCGGCAGATGCTTGATTTCGATTCGAATTATTTCAGCAATGATTGCTGACCTGATCATATTCATAATATTTGATTTTATGATCTCGTCCGAATAGAAAACAGGAATTTCTAATCTTAAAAGTAAATTTATTTAAGATTGACTTTTGTGGATAGCATTTAGGTACAAAGAAATACATATTTTTTCTGAAATGATTTCTTCTATGCAATTCCTAAAATTTGACTGTGATTTGAAATAGACTTTTAAAATAATTTTTTAGAAAATCGAAGTTTTTAGCTGTAATTTACTTAGTCTCACACTCTAAAACACTATTGAAAAATATTACTTTGATAAACCGGCAAAATTTTTCATCCAATTTAATGATTTTTATTTAGTTTACTTGAATGTTAACAATCTTAGTGCTTGATATTATAATGATAATCGAGTAAAATTATAAATATCTTTGCATTACGAATCAGTTGTTAACAAATATTTCATGGAAATAGTCGGTGAAGCAAAATTTCAAAATTTTAGAACAAATTTTAGAAAAATATTAAGTGCGCTTTTTTACTAATGGCAGGTAATAATAAAAACATACTCGAAATTTAATTTTAAAAAATTCAAATTGTTTTCGCTGTTTTACTACCTAGTGTCAACCTGAAAATCTCTTGAAAAATTCTACTTGGACAAACCGGCAGATGCTTGATTTCGATTTTAATTATTTCAGCAATGATTGCTGACCTGATCATATTCATATTATTTGATTTTATGATCTCATCCGAATAGAAAACAGAAATTTCTAATCTTGAAAGTAAATTTATTTAAGATTAACTTTTGTGGATAGCATTTAGGAACAAAGAAATACATATTTTTTCTAAGATGATTTTTTCTATGAAATTCCTGAAATTTTGCTGTGATTTGAATTAGACTTTCAATATAATTTTTTAGAAAATCAAAGTTTTTAGCTGTAATCTTTCTTAGTATCACACTTTAAAACACTATTGAAAAATATTACTTTGATAAACCTGCAAAATTTTTCATCCAATTTAATGATTTCTATTTAGTTTAGTTGATTGTTAACAATCTTAGTGCTTGATATTATAATGATAATCGAGTAAAATTATAAATATCTTTGCATTACGAATCAGTTGTTAACAAATATTTCATTGAAATAGTCGGTGAAGGAAAATTTCACAATTTTAGAACAAAAATATTAAGTGCGCTTATTTACTAATGGCAGGTAATAATAAAAACATACTCGAAATTTAATTTTAAAAAATTCAAATTGTTATCGCTGTTTTGCTACCTAGTCTCAACCTGAAAATCTCTTGAAAAATTCTACTTGGACAAACCGGCAGATGCTTGATTTCGATTTAAAATGTTTTAACTATGTTTGCTGATCTGATCACATTCATATTATTTGATTTTATGAACTCATCTGAACAGAAAAAACGAATCTGTAATGTTACAAGTAAATTTAATTAAGATTTATTTTCGTGGATAGCATTTAGGAANTAATCTTTCTTAGTATCACACTCTAAAACACTATTGAAAAATATTACTTTGATAAACCGGCAAAATTTTTCATCCAATTTAATGATTTCTATTTAGTTTACTTGACTGTTAACAATCTTAGTGCTTGATATTATAATGATATTCGAGTAAAATTATAAATATCTTTGCATTACAAATCAGTTGAAACAAATACATATTTTTTGCAAAGTGATTTTATGTATAGAGTTCCTAAAATTTCCATATGATTTAAAATTGACCTTCAATACAATTTTTAGAAAATCAAAGTTTTTAGCTGTAATCTTTCTTAGTCTCACTCTTTAAAACACTATTGAAAAATATTACTTTGATAAACCAGCAAAATTTTGCATCCAATTTAATGATTTCTATGTATTTTACTTGTCTGTTAACAGTCTTAGTGCTTGATATTATAATGATATTCGAGTAAAATTATAAATATCTTTGCATTACAAATCAGTTAACAAATATTTCATTAAAGTAGTCGGTGAAGCAAAATTTCAAAATTTTAGAACAAATTTTAGAAAAATATTAAGTGCGCTTTTTTACTAATGGCAGGTAATAATAAAAACATACTCGAAATTTAATTTCAAAAAATTCAAATTGTTTTCGCTGTTTTACTACCTAGTCTCAACCTGAAAATCTCTTGAAAAATTCTACTTGGACAAACCGGCAGATGCTTGATTTCGATTTGAATTATTTCAGCAATGATTGCTGACCTGATCATATTCATATTATTTGATTTTATGATCTCATCCGAAAAAAAAACAGAAATTTCTAATCTTGAAAGTAAATTTATTTAACATTAACTTTAGTGGATAGCATTTAGGAACAAAGAAATACATATTTTTCCTAAGATGATTTTTTCTATGAAATTCCTGAAATTTTGCTGTGATTTGAATTAGACTTTTAAAATAACTTTTTAGAAAATCAAAGTTTTTAATTTTAATCTTTCTTAGTATCACACTATAAAACACTATTGAAAAATATTTCTTTGATAAACCGGCAAAATTTTCCATCCAATTCAATGATTTCTATTTAGTTTACTTGACTGTTAACAATCTTAGTGCTTGATATTATAATGATATTCGAGTAAAATTATATATATCTTTGCATTACGAATCAGTTGAAACAAATATTTCATGGAAGTAGTCGGTGAAGCAAAATTTCAAAATTTTAGAACAAATTTTAGAAAAATATCAAGTGCGCTTTTTTACTAATGGCAGGTAATAATAAAAACATACTCGAAATTTAATTTCAAAAAATTCAAATTGCTTTTGCTGTTTTACTACCTAGTCTCAACCTGAAAATCTCTTGAAAAATTCTACTTGGACAAACCAGCAGATGCTTGATTTCGATTTGATTTATTTCAGCAATGATTGCTGACCTGATCTTGATAGTAAATTTATTTAAGATTAACTTTCGGACTTTTAAAATAACTTTTTAGAAAATCAAAGTTTTTAATTTTAATCTTTCTTAGTATCACACTATAAAACACTATTGAAAAATATTTCTTTGATAAACCGGCAAAATTTTCCATCCAATTCAATGATTTCTATTTAGTTTACTTGACTGTTAACAATCTTAGTGCTTGATATTATAATGATATTCGAGTAAAATTATAAATATCTTTGTATTACGAAAAATTAGTTAACAAATATTTCATGGAAGTAGTCGATGAAGCAAAATTTCAAAATTTTAGAACAAATTTTAGAAAAATATCAAGTGCGCTTTTTTACTAATGGCAGGTAATAATAAAAACATACTCGAAATTTAATTTCAAAAAATTCAAATTGCTTTTGCTGTTTTACTACCTAGTCTCAACCTGAAAATCTCTTGAAAAATTCTACTTGGACAAACCAGCAGATGCTTGATTTCGATTTGATTTATTTCAGCAATGATTGCTGACCTGATCTTGATAGTAAATTTATTTAAGATTAACTTTCGTGGATAGCATTTAGGAACAAAGAAATACATATTTTTCCTAAGATGATTTTTTCTATGAAATTCCTGAAATTTTTCTGTGATTTGAATTAGACTTTCAAATTAATTTTTTAGAAAATCAAAGTTGTTGGCTGTTAGTTTACTTGACTGTTAACAATCTTAGTGCTTGATATTATAATGATATTCGATTGAAAATTAGAAAAATCTTTTATTATGAATTAAATTTTAACTAAAATTTCATGGAAATAGTCGATGAAGCAAAATTTGTCTTCGCCTTTAGTAATGATGTTTTAATAATATCAATTGCGCTTTTTTACTAATGGCAGGTAATAATAAAAACATACTCGAAATTTAATTTCAAAAAATTCAAATTGTTTTTGCTGTTTTACTACCTAGTCTCAACCTGAAAAACTCTTGAAAAATTCTACTTGGACAAACCAGCAGATGCTTGATTTCGATTTGATTTATTTCAGCAATGATTGCTGACCTGATCTTGATAGTAAATTTATTTAAGATTAACTTTCGTGGCTAACTTTTATGAACAAAGTTATACATATTTGTCCTAAGATGATGTTGTAATCAAATTCCTAAAATTATTATATTGATTATAATTAGACTTAAAATTTAAATTTTGATAAAATTGATTATTTTCACTGTAAATGTTTTGTGAATTATATCTAAAATTATACTCAACAGTATTACTTTGACAAAACAGAAAGATGTTTCAAACAGCTTAGTCAAATTAAGCTGACTTTGCATAACAATCTTAGTGCTTAATATTATAATGATATTCCAGTAAAATTATAAATATCTTTGTATTGCGAAAAATTAGCTAACAAATATTTCATGGAAGTAGTAGATGAAGCAGAATGGAATCTTATAAAATCTATTTTGTAATCATTTTCTGTTGTCTAGTGGTATTTTATAAATCTCTAATGGAAAGCTAAACTTCTACAGACCTGCAGAGTTTTTGTATGCTGGTTACTATAATTAGGTTAATGGTGACATGATCCATCAGACTATCATAATTGCTCAAGATGAGAGAAAAAGATGAAGGAAACAAAGACTAAAATTATTAATATTGATTATAATGATTAAAATGTAAATCATGATAGGATTGATTATTTTCACTTTGTAAATGTTTTGTGCAATTATATCTAAAATTATACTCGACAGTATTTGACAAAACAAAAGATGGTCAAACAGCGTAGTCAAATTAACGCTGACATTGCATAAAGTTAGCATAAATATTAATCGGGGTTAAAACTGTATACAAGAATTTTTACCATTTTTAAGATTTTATTTTAGGTTACTCAATTGCTATAAATATATTGAACAGGATGTAATCAATGATGAGCAAATCTACTTTGGATTCATTTTCTTTTGTCAGGTTATTTTATATATTCTGATGGAAAGCTAAACGTCTACGAGCTAGGGTAATTGTATGGTGGTTCCCACATCCGGTTAAAGGTATGCTGGAGCAGCCTCCTAATAGCTATTCCACAGCGGGGAGGGCGACAGCTGTAGTTACCTGGTGTGCTCTTAGGTTACGGATAGGTATAGGAGTTTTTTACAGTTATAGCTTTCCTAATTGTCATTGCTTGTCCGATAGTGTTATCGCAGCCTGTAGGTTTTACATGCCAATTATTTTACTGATGAACTCAAGTTATTTATTACATTCATTATGTTACATGCCGATTGATGGCTTAATAGTGTTTACATTTAAACGGTTATTACGATTGTATTTTGATATTCTATTACACATAGTTTATTTAATAGTCATTCCATGTTGCTCAACGTTTTATACAGTAGACCTTTGACCGACTTCTAGTTATGGTTTTTTGGTGAATGATTTATTTAGATGTAGAAACACACATTGCATAAATTTTACATGTAGGGTTACTACAGGTAGGGCCTTATAATAAGCTAGTTCAGCGGCAAGGTTGCACAGCTTCATTTATTGCATTAGTTCGTAATAACAAAAACAATCAATGCACTAAATTCTTAAGTAGTTGCCAATCCCATTACACTGAGTTTGCTATTCACATTACCACTCCATTGTTGTTCTCTATCTCACATTGGCAGTTCCATTGGTAAGATGTGGCTTTTGAACGCGTCAATGTGTTTGTGCAATTATACGTAAAATTATACTGCACAGTATTTTGAATATTGAATCCACGGACATTGGTACGGGTACTAATATAGATTTTAGGGGTAAGGCTTCTTCGGATACAGATACAGGTATTAGAAAAACCTTACCCACACAGCACTAAAGCTAAACCCTCTCCATAGGTGTTGGCGAGTAAAACTGGGTACTGTTAAATAGATTGAATTGTGACATAATCCATCAAACTATCATGATTGGTCAAGATGAGAGAAAAAGATTAAGGAAACAAAGACTAAAATTATTATTGATTATAATGATTAAATTGTAAATCATGATAGGATTGATTATTTTCACTTTGTAAATGTTTTGTGCAATTATACTTAAAATTATACTCGACGGTATTTTGACAAAACAAAAGATGGTCAAACAGCATAGTCAAATTAACGCTGACGTTGCGTAAGGTAGCAGAAATATTAAGCGAGGGAAAAACCGTAAACAAGAAAGATTAACAGGTACTGGTCGAGTATTTAGTTGTTTATTACCAAGTGCTATAAATATAATGAATCTGATGTAATTAATGATGAGCAAATCTACTTTGGATTCATTTTCTTTTGTCAGGTTATTTTATATATTCTGATGGAAAGCTAAACGTCTACGAGCTAGGGTAATTGTATGGTGGTTCCCACATCCGGTTAAAGGTATGCTGGAGCAGCCTCCTAATAGCTATTCCACAGCGGGGAGGGCGACAGCTGTAGTTACCTGGTGTGCTCTTAGGTTACGGATAGGTATAGGAGTTTTTTACTGTTATAGCTTTCCTAATTGTCATTGCTTGTCCGATAGTGTTATCGCAGCCTGTAGGTTTTACATGTCAATTATTTTACCGATGAACTCAAGTTATTTATTACATTCATTATATTACATGCCGATTGATGGCTTAATAGTGTTTACATTTAAACGGTTATTACGATTGTATTTTGATATTCTATTACACATAGTTTATTTAATAGTCATTACATGTTGCTCAACGTTTTATACAGTAGACCTCTAGTTACCGTTTCCTGCTGACGGCATTGATTGTTTACATGTATCAAGGGCTATTAGATATATATTTATATGTAGGGTTATTACATGTAGGGCCTTATAATAAGCTAGTTCAGTGGCAAGGTTGCACAGCTTCATTTATTGCATTAGTTTGTAATAACAAAAACAATCAATGCACTAAATTCTTAAGTAGTTGCCAATCCCATTACACTGAGTTTGCTATTCACATTACCATTCCATTGTTGTTCTCTATCTCACATTGGCAGTTCCATTGGTAAGATGCGGCTGGCAGATGTGTTCCTGGAAATGCACGTTTACTCTTGAGTGTCGATCCTGTCTTCCAAACTCTCTGCTTTACCTAAATAAGTTGAGTTAATTAAGTAGCTACAAAGGCTCTTGCATATTAAATTAGTTTAATAAACCGCACACTTATTATAAAGGAGAGAAAACGGAAAAGTGTCAACTCTGATTAGTGGTTAATCTAAGAAAAGTAATAGCTTTCTCTAAATAACACCCTCACGGTGAGTTGGCATGATTCTACATGGCGACCGTGACAGGCGCTTAAAGAGCGTGCACAAAGGAGAGAAAACAGATGGTGTAATAGTTAACGAAAGTGTACAAAGAGTTACGAACAAGAATTATACTACGAACTTACGAGTGGGTTAAGATAGTTGTTTCTTCTCGCTCAAAATAAAGAAGCAAACAAGCAAAAAGATGATCAGCAGAAGTGACCATGAGTACACATACTGGTGAGGGATGCCATTATACAATTGCCTTTAGTAATTATGAAAATGGTAAATTCAAGAAAAAAGCAAAGAACTAGAGCCAAAACGCAAAGGACACCCCAAAACCAAACAACCCCAGCGGTTGTTAATACATCCCCTGAGAGTCAAAATTCCCCAACAGAGATAGTATTGCAGCAAGAAGACGAAGGTGCAGCATTGTCGATAACCGAACTAAGAAAAATAATAGAAGATAATAATAATGAAAGACATGAGTTAATGTTACAAATAGAAAACCTAACTCAAAGGATGTTCGAAATAGAATTAGCGAATGCTGAAAAAGACAAACGGATCGAAGAAATCATGCAAGACACTAGCTCTAGGTTAACAGAGCAGAGGAATGTCTTCCAGAAACAAATCGAAAAATTAATAGAAGCAAACAAGGAAATAAAAATGCAGAGCGAGAATCTAAGGAAAATGATTACTCAAATGCACGAAGAGAATGTGAACCTGAGAGAAGACAATATTCTAAAGCAGCTTCAAATAGACGAATTAAAAGACAAAATTCGACTGACAACATTAACAAACGAGGAAGCAGAAGAAGAAAAGGAAAATAGTGTTAAAGTGATTAAAAACACAGTAATACAAGAACCGGAAAAATTAAGTGGAAGTGTACCAATAGAGGAAGGACAGTCTGAAATATATAAAAATTGTCAGACAGAAGACGAATTTGTTGAAAAATTAGTCGTTAACATAACGAAACAAGTAAAAGAGAAATGTAAAAGTACAACGGATATAAAGCCGATATATGAAGAAACGATATTATTGGAAGAGGAAGATAGTGAAACACCAGCATGCAAGGCAATACTTCCGAAATTTATGGGGAGAGTCGATAGCTATTCGCCTACATTTAAAGAATGGATCCAAATGTTCGAGATGAGCATGAAGGAGAGGAAAGTCATACAAAAACAGGCGGCGGCGCGATTTCCTCTATATCTAGGAGGTGCAGCTTACCAGCATTACTTAGTGTTGGATTTAGAGACTAAATCGGACTACAAAAAATTAATTGGAGAGTATCAACGATATTATGACGATGAAAGCTTTAAAAGCCAGTATCGTATGCTGTTAAATAGTTTAAAGATGAACAAACGAGAGGATTTACGAAATTATATGTCACAGGTAGAGAGGCTATTGAAACTTAGCTCAAGAGAGAGCACGTATTCTAAATATGATTTATTTTCTCACATATGTAAAGGATTACCAGAACCGATCCGGCAACAATTTGAAATTAAATGTGATGCGGACGACTCTCTGGAAAGAATGATAAGGAAAGGTTTGGGAATCCAAGTTATGATGGAAAACAATGCTCGAATTAATGAGAAATCGTCAACAACGAAAGTGATACCAACAATAGGTAGTGGAACAAACAAAACTAAGAAGGACGATGATGGAAAACCAAAGGATGAAATTATCAAAATAAAGTTGAAAGATGGTACGGTAAAACGTATAAACAGAAAAGACCTAAAATGCCAGACATGCGGAAAGAAAGGTCATACAAAGAAATTTTGTAAACGACAGATTAATTTCATCGAAGAGGAAGAAGCATACTTTGAGGAAGAAGACTTATTAGAGGATGAAGATGAGTTGGAACAAGAAGAAGAAATAAAAGAAGATACTTTAAATTAGAGGGAGCGCCGCCTCCGGTAAAACGTGCGCCCGTGTTGATTGTAACAGACCTGATTAAGACTAATACAATTACGGTTGTAATAAATGGAGTGATGGTTAAAGCAACTATAGATACGGGAGCAGTAATATCCATTATTACTGACGAGTGTGCGGCAAAGATAGGAATTGATAATAGAAAATTGGAAAACGAAAAGAGCAGATTACTCAATGCCTCAGGAGACTACATTGATACAAAAGGGAAAATATTGGAAGTACCGATGAGAATCGCTAACACTACGTTTTCGCAAACATTTACAGTAATAGATACAGAAAAAAATGCGCTCCCCTATGAGGTAATATTAGGAAATGATTTCTTGACGAATAACAAATGTATCATTGACTATACCAATAGAACTATATCAGTCCAAGAGGAAACAGTAACAACTTGCGAAGAAGAGCAAGGCACAGAAACTATAGAATTTCGGTTAACAGAGAACGAAAAAATTCTACCTAATAACTGGAAGATGTGTCAAATAGAGACGGAAAATGATGTCATGTCTGAAGTTATGATTTATGATCAAAGAGGCATAAATACGAAAAAAGTTTCGATACCATCAAGTTTGTGTGTGGTAAAAAATGGCAGAGGAGTGATACCAATGTTAAACGCAACTAATCATATAGTCAATATAAAAAAGGATACGTTAAAATTAAAAGGAAAAAAAGTAAAAACTGAGAAAAGGATGGTGAACAAAGCGATCAATTTAATACAGGAAGAAAACAAGGAGTATCAAATACCGGAAGTAACAGAAGAGGAGTATCAGCACCTAAGCGCGGAAGAAAGAAAACAACTGGTAGCAATACTCAAAAGACATGCAAGAATATTTAATTATGGAGAAATAAGTGTGGGAAAAGCGGTTGGAGAAACGCACAAAATTATAACCACAACGGAAGAGCCAATAAGATTGCCATGCAGAAGAGTTCCCGAACACTTAAAAGAACACTATAATACGATATTAAATGAACTAATTGACAATAAGATAATTAGGCCAAGTGAAAGTCCTTACGCTGCGCCCACGGTGTTCGTGAAACAAGGTGAGAAATACAGACTCTGCATAGATTTCCGGAAACTTAATGACATAACGAAAAAAGACGCATATCCACTCCCAAGGATAGAAGACATTATATATGAAGCCAGTAAAAACAAGTATTATACATGCATAGATCTTTGCAAAGCGTACTGGCAAGTGCCAATGGAACCTTCAGATATTGAAAAGACAGCATTTATAACGCCGTATGGACTGTTCGAATGGATGTACATGGCCTTCGGATTATGTAATGCACCAGCTACATTCCAGAGATATGTGACAAAAGTTTTAAAACAGAATAACAGACAAGTTGAAAAAGGAATAAGTGCATACATAGATGACATACTTATAGCAAGTGACACAATCGAAGAACACTTTGAAAAGCTGGATAGAACGCTGAACATCCTGTATAAAGCAGGTCTACGGGTTAATGGAAAGAAATGCGAAATTTTAAAAGAACAGGTCGTATTTTTGGGGAGACAAATCCGAAAAGGTGAAATACGAATGAAGAACAATGCAAGAGAAATGATCCAGAACATTACCAGTCCGAAAACAAAAAAGGATTTACAGCGGATTATGGGTTTTATTAACTATTATGGTTCTTTTATATCTAATGTGGCTCATAAAACCGGTAGGATGACAGAACTGTTGAAAAAGAATAAAGTTTTCGAATGGACGTGGAGAGAACAAGAACAGTTAGATAACATAAAAAACGAATTAAGCAAAATGCCATCATTAAATACGCCGGATTATGATAAAGAGTTTATTCTCGATTGCGACGCAAGTAATGTTGCTATAGGGGCATGCTTGGGCCAAATCAAGGATGGCAAAGAAGTGCCTATACAATTTTTTAGTCGGAAATTAAAACAGAGTGAAGAAAATTATGGATCAACGAAATTGGAAATGTTGGCATTGGTCGAAAGTATAAAAAAATTCCGGTACTTTCTAATAGGGCAAACGTTTAAAGTGAGAACTGATAATAGTGGATTAGCGTGGCTGAAGAAGTTTTCTGGCGATAAGTCGTCGATTGTATCACGATGGATCGAATATTTAAATGAATTTAAATTTAATATAGAACACTGAAAGGGAACGTTACATAAGAACGCAGATTTTTGGACAGCGTTGCCGGAATACCAGAGAGATATAGAAAAAGTGGATGGTGAAAAGAAACAGTTTCAGTTCATGTCACATAACGAATACGCCGAACTACCTGAAATCAATACGGATAAAAAAGGGAATGCGATAATGCCGATAATAATTAAGGAAGAAATATCCGAAAAAGATATAATCGAAAAACAAAAAAGTGATTTGATACTGAAAGATATAAGAGACAAAATGAACAACGATGACTGGTCACTGGGAAGAGAAGCTAAAAGTTATTTTCAGAGATATAAGTGGAAATTGAATAGAAATGGACTTTTGTATATAGAAGGAAAGACGCTAAGGATAGCGATCCCTGAATATTACAAAAGGGAATTAGTTCGGAAGATACACGAAAATGGACATTTGGGTATAATACAAACGGAAAACACCTTTAACGCTCGATTTATAACTACAAGCATTCGAAGGACAGTGGAAGATGTTATTAACAAATGTAATACATGTCTGATAAATAATAAGAGTCATTTCCCGGTACAAATTGCTCCGCTTGAGAAAATTATAGCAACAGCACCCAACGAGATTGTTCATGTGGACTTGGAAAAATTGTCTCAAGATGATGAGGGTTACCAGTACATATTGGTATTAGTTGATAACTTTACAAAATACGCTCGAATGATACCGTTAGACTCAACAACTGCAAAAGTAGTAGCGGATAAAATCATGAAGGAATGGATCTTAAAATTCGGACCAATGGAAATAATAATATCAGATAGGGGCGTTCAATTTGAGAGTAAACTATTCGAAGAAATGACTAAACTGATGGAGATACTAACAGAGAAGACAACCGCATATCATCCACAAGCGAATGGGGCAGTGGAAAGATTGAATAGAACGATGATAAAACTGATAAGAGTATTAACTTCAAGAGTTGGAGGAAGAGACTGGAGAGAAATATTGGAAATAGTCGAATACTTTTATAATACATCGGTACATTCGACAACAGGGATGACGCCATATAAGGCTATGTATGGTAGAGAGGCGGCAACGCCGATATCAATGCAATATCACACGTATTCCGAAAAGCCAGATAATGAATATATAAGAAAATTAAAAGATCAGATAACTGGAATCCACGAAGCCATGTGCCATAATACAAGGAAATCGGCGATAAGACAAGAAAGAAACTTTAATAAAAAGATATACGGTGAACCACACAGGGTAGGGGACAAGGTTTACGCGTACACTTTAATGAGAACACAAGACGTGAATCAAGTGAGAAAACTTAAAACACAGTGGTCAGGGCCATTCACAGTTACACAAGTACTACCCAATAATAATTATAAATTGCATGACGGACGAATACTACATTTTCAAAATTTAAAACGTGCAACAGTAAATATAGAACAAGTAACTCTTGATAAAAATGCCGAGTTTAAAATTGTACAGGTTGACGATGGTACATATGCTGAAATGGACGATTTGGATAGTGTGCATGAAGAAGAATTTCAAGACGAATATAGACCCAAGAAAGATGAATCGGAAATTGAAAGAAGAATAATTCCCCAGACGGCAGTGAAAAATAAAATGAAATATGACCCAGAAATATGGGATATTAATTTAGTAACTGAATTTAGGAAACATGAAACGGACACAACGATCACCGATGAAATCGAGGAGAGTCAGAAGAAGGAGAACCCCGCAGACCAATCGTCAGATAAAGGACGTGAGGACAGTGGAAATATCAACAAGCTCAACTAGCAAAATTAAATCTCCGCAATCCGATTGCCAAATAAAGGGCATGACGATGGAGAATTCACCACCCAGTAATAGAAGAAGAAGAGTGAGAAGGAGAGCTCCACAGTCCGATTACCAATTAAAGGGTATGACGACGGAGCAGATGACACCTAGTAACAAGAGACGAAGAATAAGGAGGAGGTCTCCTCAATCTGATTACCGAATAAAGGGTATGAGGATGGAGACAATAAAAGAGAAGTCACCCTCTACCAAATGTCAATTAATGGGCAGGCAGGTAAATGAGGGCCATCTACAAGATACTGATCGCCAATTAAAGGGCGTGAGGTTGGAAATACCAAATTATGCACACTCCCCTTCAACATCCAGTAGTACTTGATGCCAATTAAAGGGCAAAGAGGAAATAACGTCAACAAGTACTCAAAGCCAATTAAAGGGCAGTGAGGAAACAGCATCTACAAGTACTCAAAGCCAATTAAAGGGCGGCGAGGAAGTAACTTCAGTAGCTATGGAAAGTTGGGATACACAACCCATAAGTGATGACTCAGATATGGATACATCCCAGATACCATCAACGAGTTCAATTCCCATGACAACAAGCTCAGGAATATTTTCATACAGACAAACATCAACAACAACGAAATCGTCGCGATCGGAAGAGAGAGAGAGCCGCATGACAAAAATAGGAAGAGATCGAATACATCCCTATTTTATAGCAAATAGAAAGATGAGATACAATGCATATGATAATCTGTCGCCAGAAACGAAAAGGTTGATAAGAAATAGCACTTCCACCAAAGAAAACGAGAGTTACGCAATTCCAATAGTCATTGATAAGAAGAATCGTCCAACTTGTAATACGATAATAGCTTACACAGGGGACATGAAAGAACAATTTAACAGACCATACTTCAAAAGCACAGTCCACATTACATTTGATGAACAGTTCACGATGAAGGACGTACAAAAGCTAACCAAAAACAAAGATAGGATCATAACTGAATGTGAACAAGTAAACCTCGATAAGAAGCATCTCACGATAGTCTATTTTGTGAAAGATACTGAAATAGCATCAAAAAGGCTGCAAACTAACATAGAGGACACTCTCAAGATAGCTAAAAAACACAAGACGAGGGTAATAATAGTCGTAACACAGAAATTAGAAGAGTTGCCGAAATGTATAAAAGAGATGGAGATCAAGTTAGATAATTTGTTTACGTTGGATAGCGGTACAATGAAAATATCGGAACTGATAAAAGTGGACTTACAAATTAACGAAATAGCACCAGTGGAGAGAATTATGGTAGAACCTAAAATTGCAATAGACATGTACTACCAAACACGCACTATGGAATAACCGGGGCTAACAACTCGAAATTTGATCAGAAGGGAGCATGCGGAAACATTACAAACGATAAAATTGGTGGAAGAAAAGAAAATTCACGAGGTAATAACAAAGGAGATAAGAAAATATCTGAAAAACTATCCTCAGTGTGCCTACACCAAAATTATCAAAAGCTCAGAAACAATGCGCAAAGAGGGAAAAAATTGTCCTATTGAAATTATTGAAATGGTTAGCAAAAGCAAGGAAGAAATTCTGCTAGAAGAGAAGCTCTTACAATCAACCAACATAGCCTTAACACCAAACACATGATGAGGTAATTGATAAAGTCAATCTAGAGAAATGGGGTGAACAAGAACCTAGTGAGCTATCATGGGTTGATACAGACGATGAAAGAACTACTAGTAGAAATACGGTGCGACGAGAACGGAAGAATTATATAGTACAAAGAATCTTTGGTGAAGTGTATGAGCAAGAGACCAAATCATTAATTAAAGTGTTGTGTACCGAAGCAATCACCAGGCAGGACGACGACGAATTACTAGAACCACAAAACCAAATTGCAGTGGATATAGAATGTATCACTTCAAAGATACTAATAAAGCCTGAAATTGCCCACAATTTGATGAAAAACGGTCTAACAGATACTTTCTGGGAGAACATCAAGAAGTCTAAAAATAATTATCCTGCAACATTTGGCATGGCCACAACGGCTGAGATGCAAGGCACATATGAAGCTATTGAGGAAAAAACGATGACAACAATATTAAAATGTACGCCACCACCGACAATCTTTATACCAATGCTGCTACCAACTTGGCGACTAAAAGATAAGAAAGCGATCAAAGCCATGTGGCATGAAGAAAATACGTACGTCAACAGTAGACAAGCAGCAGAAAGAATCGTTAACGATGAACATTACAAAAAGTCGAAAGAAATCTTAGTGAAAAATGATAATAAAGAAAGAGTTTTTATAGAAGGACAAGTAACACCCTATGATCTCTACAAAGAAGGAGAACCGATAGGAAGACAGATCAAGAAAGTCCGTGCAGAAATTGAAAAAAGATCTACACAAACCATAATATTATTCTCAGGGATTAACGACATCGTGTGGGGAGAACTTTGGAGCTCGCAATATTAT